>JASANF010005506.1:0-19870 GCA_030248245.1 Trissonchulus sp. WLG1_4
TAAATGCTCCCATTTTTAAGGAAGCCAAGTTCCCAATCCTCCCGCCAAAGAACCACCCACTCACTGCTTTAATTATAAAGGATGCTCAGAAAAAGGCTCTCAATTTCGGACTGCGCAGCACGTTGTTTGAAATCAGAAAACGCTATTTGGTCGCGCATGGTCTTTCACAAGTTTGCAAAGTGATTTGTAAGTGCAAAGTTTGTCGAAAAGCTAAAAGTGGTCCATTTAAAGCTCTTAAAAAGGCACAGCTGCCAGCCAGGCGCCTTGATAAGGCACCTGCGTTTGAGTCAGTAGGACTGAACTATTTGGGACCTTTTCCTACAAAACAGAAAGACCGTACGGTAGCGCTGTTAACCTGTTACGTCACCAGAGCAGTCCACCTCGAATTGGTGAAGGATTGTTCAGCAAAATATGTTGTGAACGCATTGTCAAATTTGTGTTGTGAAATTTGTCACTCGACGTGGTTGCCCTATAACAGTCCTCACTAGGGTTGGGAGTCAAAGGTAGTTTTCCAGAAATTTACTGAAATTTCCGGAAAATTTCTAAGCCGGCTTGGAGAGTTTCTGCGCTGGTTTTAAACTTTTGAATTATCGTTTTTTTAAGTATTGCTGATCAGCAATGAGTCTTAAATGAAGTGGGAAGCCTTGTTTTTCAATTTTTTGCTAATCTAAAATACCACTTTGATGCCCATCATCCTATTTTGACCCCCCCTGACAAACAGCTTTTGCATGAGAGAGTTTGTCTGCGAGCAAATATGGCTGTCAAATCATTGCATTGTGTCGCTAATATTTTGGATCCGCAATTTATTGGTGCCAAACGCACAGAAGAACAGGAATATTTTGGAATTGAAGTTATTTGTTCACCACCAAGTTGGAGAGGTACCCAAAATGTTTGCGCTGCAGCTGTTACATGTATGCGTAGGACTCGAACAATCACCATCGCTGACAAAACGACCATATGTAGTAGTTTTAAAAATGTTTCAAACACAGTGATGTTTTTCTAGGCAACGATTGCTATATTCAATCAGAAATTCTAAATGTTCCTGCACAAACCTGAATAAACTAACGCTATTTGGTTTGCACGTAATTTTTCTGCCGTGTGGTCATATTTAGAGTGTTTACATGTGTCAATTAGCTTATAGCCTAGTCAAGTTTTTTTGAAATTTTACCTTTTTTGTAAAAAATTGGGAGTTTTTAGACTTTTTCTTTAAAGCGGCCCGGCTGGCCACAGGCACGGCACGGCCCGCAAAATTTCCTTATGTGAGGAACTCTAACGAAGTGTCGATTTCTCGTACTCTTTATTTTAAGCCAAGTTCATACTTAATTTTTGGACTCAGCAATACAAAAAGAACAAGGTTGAATCTGTTGCGGTGGACATCACCTTTGTTCACGGAAAAGATTGTTCCAGTAAAGATTATGTGAAGACTAGCTTGGCTGCTTTAGTCACGTCAGTGAATGTCTACTAAGCAAAATTTTGGTTGTTTTTTAAGTCTGACGAACTTACAATCAGTTTCAAATGAAAATGCCTCTTGATGTCAAAGTTCCGCCGCCTGACGCGTCGGATGACATCACCCGACTCGTCGGAGGCATTTTAGTTTGAAATGGATTGTAGAAAGAATTATTTTATACGTCAGCTATTGAATCAACAAAAATTAGCTACCATAGGCGCTATTACGTTCAAACATAGCTCAGTAAGGTCTGTTAAGTTTAATTTTGAAAAAAAATAAAAAAATTTGGAAATCATGCAATTTTCAAATTTTTGAGAAACGTTTTCGGAAATTTCCAAAAATTTCCGGAAATTTCCGAAAAAATAAAATTTCCGGAAATTTCCCATCCCTAGTCCTCACTGACAACGCCAATCAATTGTTGAAAGTAGCAAAAGTTTTTGAAAGCAACATGAGATAATGTGATGCAAGTCGGTGTCGCTGTAACAAAACTTTTCGCCAGAACAGACGAAGATCAACGCTTAACTTTGCTGAGGTTGAAGGAGTACTGACTTGTAGGCCTTTTGTAGCGCCCAGCAGCAATTTTAATAATAGAAGCGTACTCGCTCTGGCCGACTTTATTTCCCCATCATCACGGCTTGATTTAAAGCCAACAAGAAAAAAACGATGTTGATTATTATTTACCTCCAAGAAAACAAAACTTCACAACGAGTGGTGTTGATGCCAGACGGAGCTTGATCAATTCTGGAAGCCTTGGTATGGTAAATATCTGCAGAAACTCAAAGACAGTCATCATACCCAGTTTCCACCAATAAGGGGGGACGTTTACAGGTCACTAAGTCCGGGGGAAGTTGTTCTTCTGACAATACGCCAAAAATGTCGTGGAAACTTGCTACGGTAACCCGTTTCTTACAGGAGCGGACTCTGTGGTGCGATTTGTGTAACTACGCCTATTCAGCGGCAACATTATTAAAAGAGAAGTGCGAGATATCATCACACTGGAAACTGAAGAAATGTAATTCTTGCGCAAGCGTCCTTCATTTTCGGCGAGGAAGATGTCATGAACTCAACACTTGTTGAATTATATGAAAAATGAAAGTGACAGTTATTGATGAGTTAGTTACAATTTGCTCTCCTGTTTTTGTGATGACTACAACCATATATTAAAAAACTATTTGACTTCAACCTCTGTTATAGGAGTTTTTAGATTATTGTACATCACTGAAAGGGGAACCCCCTAATTCACGCGATTACTGATGTGATAATTTGAAGGGAGTGCTACCTAAGGCCCTCCATTAATGCCTTCAATTCAGGTGCCTTCAATACACCACTCACTTGAATGCAGTGAAAGGCCTTCATCGATGTTTTGAAATCAGGGCGAGGGGTATTGTAACCTCACTCATTTGTATCAATTAATGAACTGGATTTTCATTAATGTACTTGAATGCAGAGCAGATGGTATCCACCCTCAAAATTGTACAAAAGGTATCCACCCTCAAAATTGTACCTGAAGGCGCTATTTTGCACAGCGCATTGGCGTAACTCCGAGGCATGATAGGAAGTGTCACTCGTGCAATTATGTACTCTTGAAGTCTTGATATCAGCTATTGATTGAAAACTTGACATAGTTTTTCACTCAGGGTCAATTCATACTACGTAACAGCCATATGTCTGTTACGAAGTACCGTATTTCCTCAAATAGAGCCCCTGTCTTGATTAGAACACCTGTCTTGAATATAGCCCCCGTCTGACTGTTCACGAAATAATAGAACCCCTACCTTGAATTGAACCCCCGGGGGTTCTATTCAAAACGTCCTCGAATAGAACCCCAGGGGTTGTAATCAAAACGTCCTCGAATAGTGCCCCAGTGTACGTACGTACAATGTACGAGCGCTGGATAAGCCTGCTTGAAATATTTGTTTACGACTGCTTTTTGTCAAAATGAGTCAATGTGTACCATTATAGCTATATATGTGCGTGGAAGTTTATCTTTATTGATCGTGAGTTGATTTAGAACCTCGTCGGTTTACTCTGATTTTTGAACCCTTCATGTTCATATCATCCAAGCTTGTTTTTTACCTATGTATGTATTTGTTTCAATCATTGAAACTCATCTTCAGTTTCAATATATATTAATTAATAGGATTTAAACTATCCTCAGCAAAGTGATAAATATAATAATTCAGATTCAAACCTACCAATATAAAGGCACAGTAACCCTTATTTACACAATTATAAAATTTATACGAAACTGGTTCGTGGAAAATTTTAAAATTTTTGGCGCTTTTGTTGTTGTAAAAGTTTAAGTTACATTTAAGTGTTTTGTCTTTTGTTTATTTTCAGGTATTTAGGCTGATAAACTGAAACTTCTTTCAGCTGTTTTTTAGACTAAAATTCAAATATGTAGAATCGGCACCCCCCATACGACAAAAAATACTGATGGTGTTTGGGGGCTAGGAATACACGCAAATTATAGGCTAGGCTGCTGCATAATGAGCACATTCCTGTTATCGGAGCAAAAACCGATAACAAATGTTCGTCCTAGATAACAAAATCTAGGATATGCCAATATTGGGCGCTCTCCCCTATACTATAGACAAAATAGCCAATCATAATGCTGAATGCATCTGAATTGGTGGTTGGGGCCTTGGGGGTACATAAAAAAGTAAACCCTCATCAATTCAAGATTACGCTGTCCTACTGTGGTAGAAATCATAATCGGACAATTGACATTGCATAGCATCGGGCGTGATTAAGGTTTGTTGAGCAAAGGGTTGTTTGGGTCAGCTTAGGTCAAAATTTTTACGCATATGGTTTAGGTTTTTACCTAAATGTTGCATATTGACCTCGGGGTTGCCCAAGCATTTTATTACATACTAGACTGGAGGTTTTGACTGATTAGGTAATATGTACAAATCTTAACTGCCCGGTTAGGCCCTGTTCACAAAGCCATGTATGACCACAAAATGTAGGAAGATGACAAGGGTCACTGATAGGCACTAGGAAATTCTCGTAGCCATTGGGTGACCGGGCTCTGTTGGTAGAATGACAACCGACTGTCTTCAAGACGGCTTAAGCCCGGTTCATACTCGTCCTTTTCTTTGTATCTATCGTTTTGTCCTTAAGCAATTCCAAGAAAACTGCCTGGCCAATTAAGCCGCCAACTTTTCACATGAATAAAGCTCGGGTCACTTGCAAATCGTATGCAAAAAATTTGCCTGAACGCTTGTGTCAATTATTCACAGTAGCTGACCAAAATTTGTCCGTCATTGTCCCTGTGTCCTTAAGGACAAGTATGAACCGGGCTTTAGTACACAAATTTGTGTGTGCGGCGACACATTTGGAACAGATTCAGAAATTTTCATTATTTACAACTGACATTTGACCCCTTTTCAAGACTTCAAAAAATAAAGCCCCTGCCTTGAATAAAGCCCCCATCTGAATCTTCTCGAAAAAATAAAGCCCCTGCCTTGAATAGAACCCCCATTTGAATTCTCACGAAAAAATAAAAGCCCTGGGGTTCTATTCGAGGAAATACGGTAAGAATAATTACACTGTCACCTGCCCGTGGGTGACAATTCCGCGAACGTTTTAAGTGTCAAACGTCCATATTAAAGTGTCAAAAATGTCATTGTGTGAATAAAAAACTGACATGTTTGTTTGTTTTTGATTTCGGTTCTTTCTTTTGGGTTTTCATGCCCAGCGTTAGTACTTTTAGGGTTTACATCAATGTCTTTCCCAAGGTTTTACGAATGATTTTAGAATGCTAACAATGCATACAATTTGTTAGTCAGTCAGTTATAAAAGTTTACCTCAATTTTATATCTAACAATTAACAAGTGGTTAAGTTGCAGGGAAGGACATTAAAGTAAATCGTTTGTAATGTAAATTGTAAACCTGCTGTTACGGTTCTATCAAACCAAAGTGCCAGTTACCAATTGTTTGAGTTGCAGAATGACAGTGAATTTATTACATAGCATTAATTAACTTCACCAACATGCAAACGCTTTAGTTTAATTAACTTGAATGCAATCTGCAAATATAAATTGTTTGGGTTGTCATAGTTTTGTGGTTAACCAAGAACTTGCCTAATTTAAATAAGTGGTGTTTTGTCAATGGAGGACTAACTTCATGATGCATTATAAATGGCTGTGGTAAATAAATACCAATTGTATTGTACTTACGTACTTAAAAAGCAGATATGATCAACGGGTATGGTAAGACATGCAAAACTATTAACAGAAACAATGCTATAATTAATAGGAATCCTAAGCAAAATGATAAACATAATAATCCAGATTTGCATATACCAAACAAAAGCTTATCTGTATTATCATAGTACATAAGCTAAATTCTTTTAATGGAAACAAACTTAATTTTCGGAATCATTCTATAGTGTTAAATAATAGAAGCAAAATATTTTGAACCAATTTTAACTTACCATTGCTATAACCCCCGTGATGTAGTGCTTAGCACTGCGGCGTTTCACCCCGCTGGTCGCTGGTTCGAGTCCAGCCGGGGGTTGCGTTTTTTGGGATAGGGGGTCACCAAGGTGGGAAGCACAAGTACTCGTGAGGAGCACTACACCACCAAAGTTTGGAACCATCCCGCTGAGGAAAACGAGTCACAAAATTTTGAGAACTGTTTTTACAAGCAGACTATGAATAAATAATGAGTTATTAACCTTTATTCCTATCCCGTTTTATGATTGGAACACGTGCACAGGCGTCTGCCAATCAGAGAATAGAAGCTCGCTTCTGATTTGCCAGTCACATGTTGCATAGAATGTCAACATGTAGCCTGAAAACGACCAGCGCATCTGCCTGTGCTAGAACGCAGGCAAGCTGGAGAGTGTCTCACTCTTCTTCTATATAGAGTGAGACGCTATTATATATGTACTCTTGATAATAGCAACCACGACACGGACACGACAAAAATAAAGGGTTGTACCCATTTTTGCTTCACAAATTGTCGGCAATCCAATGACAAAATTACAAAAATTGCCTTCTTTGCTCAGCATTACAAGTCTTACAATTGTAATAATGTGAAATTTTAGAGACGTTACAATTGTTACAATTTTAAGACTTCAAATGACAGCAATTGTTAAAAGGTGGTAAGGTGGCATGAAGGACTGGGCGCACCCGTCACGCGCCTAGGTGTGCTTTTTCTCAAAAAGTGCCAGCTATGCCACTTGGGCCATCACGTTTTTTATAAAATGATTAATTAATTTAAATTAAATTTTCTTTTGCATCCGAACTGTTAGTGAAATAAAAAAGCCTTGTTGGTGGTCAGTCCTCAGTCCTAATACATAGACACCTCTGGGGCTCAGTATTGTTTGCTAACACATTCGCAGTTGTTTAGCTTTTCACACTTGTTAAGCACTTTTAAAAAATTTTGTTAAAAAGGATAACATAATAACCAGAGAACAAGGTAGGCGCGCAAAAGCATACGATGTCTTTATTTGTCATTTCAATTCCTTTATTTTTCAGTAATTTGGTTTTTTGGACATAAACATTAGTCTTAGTGTAAGGCTTCACTTGGGAGACCCTCCCTTACTCCCTTATTCACACTTACACTTACCTTTTCATATTACACATTTGTGAATTAACGCTCAATATATTTTAATGTTATGTACGTACTTACCCTCTTGTGTGTGCGTACGCTCGGTTACATGGTGTGTTGGTAGCCTGGATTGTTAAATTGTCAGTGTGCGTGATTGGTGTAGCCCTGCGCGGCGGTGTTTTTTGGTTATTCTCTGCTACTACTCTGGACTGTACTTTCTGCCCAAATTGCCCATTATTATTAAACGTGTTATTTTACTAGTAGTGTTTGCGTTCGTATTGGGCAGTCTTGGCTTAGAAGCCCTGCCAAAGCTGGCCCGCTCCCCTTGCGTGTTCTGTGGCAGTATCGGCCAAGAGGGCCCTGCCTATTCTGCGTTCCGTATGCGCCGTGACCAGCCCCCTTGCTACTGTTCGCTGCCACGCTCTGACAAGCCCATTCACGCTTAGCGGGCCGCGTCTGCCTGTGATCTGCGCCTACTGCGCCTTGCCCCGTAGTTAGGTAAGCCCCATTTCCCGTCGGTGTCCGGCAACCCCGGCCCGCACGGAAGACCCCGCTCATCATACCTGGAAGCCCCGCCGGCGGTGTGGTCGAGGCTACGGGCGAGTGAACGATCCTCCCCAGATAGCCGGTACCCACTGTTCCCGCTTGGGCCATTAGTAGGTGCGGCAACGAGTCGCCTTACATTAGGAGCTTCTTCATAACATAACCTAGTCTTAGGAGTTTTATAATTTCAAAGCACGTAAGAAGTTGACAGAAGGTTAGGACAATTTTTTAGCCATCTCTAACATTTTTTGTTTTTAGTCAGTTTTGTCATGTGACTTTTATTTTTTGGAATTACACTCAATTAATTAAAGCAATAGTCAAGACGTGAAAGAAAAGACACAGAAACATAAAATCTTGTTTCATTTTCCGCAGGTGCAAATCATATCTTTGATAAAAAAGGCAATTTCCAGAAATGTAAGCATGCTCATCCCAACAAACAAACCTAAAAGTATATATATTATGTTTTAAAAACAGACATTTATTAATTAATGCACTAACTAATATGCTTATTGAACAAACAACTTTACTTAAACTGTTTTGAGTTGAGCTGAATTAATAACAATGTAAATTGTAAACATCCCTTTTCCATTTACAAACAACCTTTGACTTGTTTCTCATATTAAAAGCGACCCTGGTAAGATTGTTACAGAAAAGTTTCGAAAAAAGAATTAGGTCCAATAGGTCAGATAATGACAATAAATAATCAATAGATAAATAGAAGATAGAAGAGACCTATGTACATGAATGATATTAACTAAACTGTGCAAATAAAAAGGCTTGTCCAAAATGCACGATGGCATAAGTTGGCATGTCAGGTCAAGTATGATCTCGTAGACAAAGCCGTCTTGTTCGTTTACTTAGGGGCTGTTCAAATTCCGCTTAACGGGATTAAATTAACTGAATTAACTACAATATCTCGACATTGAATTTGAGTATCTTTTTAAGAATTTGCGCGTTTAGACAACTAGAACTCAGAAACAACTGTGTCGAATTTGGAAAACATCTCATGCTTCTGTATTGAGTTATTCCAGTTAATTCAGTTAATCTAATCGAGTTAATCCGAATTTGTGAACAGGCCCTTAGAATAAATCTAGAATCTTAAAAATAACTTAAAATTTACTTTCACTATATACGCACTATTTTTTCTTTATTATAAACGAAGCGTACCAAAAATGCCACCAATTCCAGAGGCAATGTCCCAAGTTTCCATGTCTGCTGTTTCATTAAGGTAAATTGTATTGATTTGTTTGACATAAACTTCCAAATCAACAAAGTTATTTTTATAGAACTCCTGAATTATTGTTCCTGCAAATCCAACTATTGCTGATAAAACAATTGCTCGAGTATTAATAAGTTCTCCTGCCAAATCATTGTGAATTTCAAGCCTGTCACCATCGTTGTTGCTGCTAGTCTGATCGTCTTGGAATTCCATTACCGTATCTCCTGAAACTCGAAAATTGAGCGATAAATTTAAGAAACCAAACTACTTATTCAAATAAACTATTTCAAGTAATAATAATTTAATTGTTAATAATATGCAGGGTTTGTTAAAAACGATAGCTTCTTATTTTTACTATTTGTGCCTTTAAGGTGACGCTGAGCAATAAAGTCATGCTTGGCACTAAGCTCATGCAATTGGTAGCAATACCACTTGTACATCAAAGAGGACTCAAGTAACGTATTTATCATACTTTCTTGCCCTTCAGTGTGTATGTGTCAAATTTTAGGACCATGTCAAATTTTTTATTCAAACTAATTTAGTTTTTTACTTAACTCAACAGAACCTCAACCGATTTTGACGATTTTGGTATCGATCGAAAGATCTTTCAAAAATCTACACGTGAAAGGTTTTCGAATGTTTATTTCTAATCTTAGTTTTGAATAAACTTGACTTTGCAGAAATCGGCTGTGTTTGAGTAACTGTTATATATAGATTTGTTTCACCCCTTGAGTATAAGTATGAGTTATGGCACTGGTTGGCCTGCTATAAGGGATTTTTACGCATGTTTCTGTGAAACTCCGAGTGAAGGAGCACGAGTGCGCGTAGAGCACGAGTGCACCTGCGCGAGGGTTTCACACATGCGTATTAATATTACTTTTAGCACAACAAACAGTGCTGTAATTTGGTTTTAAAAAGGTCCGTAAAATTTTTAATGAGGTGAAAAAAATGTCAAGACTGGTGGGACCGAACCCACAACACTCTGATTCTAAGTCAGACACCTTATTCATTAGGCTACAGTCTTGCTTCTGATAAACCTGGTCGCCTTGGTAGTTGTCACACATTGCTTTTATGCGCAGTGATTGTGCGTAGGTATCGCAACACATACACCGTACACACATCTGTGCAAAACTGAGTCCACTATATGTTATGAGTCCGCTGTTATGCAAATTGATGTCAGTGTTGGAGTGGCCTAGTGGTTAAGTTGGTGGACTAGAAAACCGCGTATTCGATGGTAATGGTTCGATTCATCTTGTCCTTACTTTTCTTTTGATTTCTGCAGCGTGCGGCGCTGTAGAGTGCAGTATAAGTAGGTTGCACGCTGCCGTAATAACTAGGTTATAGCACGCTACTACACTAAACCAAACTACAAGTAATAAGTACTGGTCATGAAAGCAATACTCTTACCATAGCCAGACTGATTTACCATCGCATTCAAAAAGTCAGTCATATTCTTGCCATCAAAATATTGAACGTAAATATCAACCAATTTTTCCAGCACTATGTGGTCTAGGAGTTGTTTCTAAAATAAAATACAATATATTGCCAAACATCCAACATTTATAATGCCTTCAAGTCTGACACAAAACAAACTCAAGCAGTGTCTGTCTATCTCGGTCGGCGGCGTATACAGTACTGTGCATAAATTAAAAAGTCTAGCTCGTTAGCGTACGACGTAATTTATTTTTCGTGAATAGTTGTGATTGACGAAAAAGTGACGAACACAAATTTTTGTGTTTATGTAATCTAGGAATCCACTTTCTGTGTTTTGTATAGTGTCCCAAAGGAAAAAAGTTTGTTGTCAAATTGTCAATTTTTTAGTTTCGGCAGAAAAAGAGGATACCTACATAAGTCTTTGCAAAAAAAGGACAATTTTTACGTTTACAACAGGTATACTATATACGTTACAAAAATTTCTATTTTAAGGGAATTTCAAGATCATCTGGGAACTATGGGTTATAAAACTGTAGTTAAGTGATATATTAGGCCCGGTGTAAATTGTGGTCGTACAGATCGTACGTACATTTTACTTTTCCTTTGGTCCAGAAGTAAAAGTATAAAAACTTTCTGCTTTTCACTTTTTACTTAAGCATTCCAGCCATTTGAAACGCTCAAGCAAAAGCTTCACTTTTTTGATCGATCCTCGATGTTAGCTCAGATTATTAAAACAGATTAAGATTAAGTCATTTAAATTTACTAAATAGACTATGTAAGGTTTTCATGCAGCTTAAATTTAAAGCCTTATCTTGAGCTGAATTTATGAAACCGATGCCCAATAAAAGGTCTAATTTGAATAATAAAAAAATAAATCACAAAACAGCTAATGGGTTCGGACAAGAATTGAAGAAACTTATAACAGCTTGAATTTAGCCACACTATTTTCACGCCACTACATCGGAACTTCGAACCAGGGGACCACTTGTTCATAGCAAATGTTTATCCGCCATCATAACGAGCTGATTTCTTAAAATGAATGATTCAAATGTAACAGGGCACCTAGCTGTTTCAGTCTTATTCTAACCTGTCCCTATATCCACACTCAGCTACCGCACTCCAACTACTATTACCACCAAAGACTCACCAAAAGACCGCAATCAATTCCGTTTTAATAACGCAGCAAGAGCACACAATTTCCAACTCAATACCAAGAGCACAATTACGACGACACAGCAACAAGACACAGCAAGCGAGCCAGCAAAAACTCCAACACAGCACTTTAACAATTCACACCAACTAAACCAACCGCACCTGATTAGGTTTCTCCCACAACACACACTAACTAAAATTGCTAGCCCGTCGCCAAACCAATAAGAATAACAAAATGAGTAGGCTATCAGACACAAAAGACAGGAAACATATCCCAAGAGCACCTAGCCTAAACATTAGCAAAAAGGGAGCCGATTAGCGGCAAAATTAGGTTTTAGGTTACTGTAGGTTACTCCAAGAAGGGGGGGCTAAGAGTACTTGTTACACGGGGGGCCTTTTTATGCAGACGTCCCCGGATGCAACAACAAAATAACATACAGTATGAGTAACGAAGCAAGAATACAAGGCAAAGGCAGACTATATACAGCACAAATTACACGTAATCGAACGAGGCAGATCATTATGGCATGTAAAGCATAAAAGGCACATGAAACTAGCAAGTAAGTGATAGTAATGAGATCTGTACAATTAACAATGAGCATCATCACATAGCACATCAGTACATCATCAGAACATCATCAGTACATCAGTACATTAGCAATGAGATTAATTCGAACGACAGGGGCATGGACTTATATAGGTAATTGATAAAAAAAAGAATTTTAGAATTTAGTTGAAAATAGTTGAAAGTTTATAATTGAGACTACAAAAATATTTGATAATATTGTAGAAATAAATATTTTAATTAAAGGTAAAAAAATGATTTTATATTATTAACTTGACCATGGTTACATACTTACAAATTATAATACTGATACACACACTGTACACGCATTTGACGTAAAGTGTTCTCGCTTAAAATAGCTATAAATGGCTAACACTAGTTACAGTTTATTACTAATAAGCTAAGCATAGCACAAAGTCATTATTATACAATGGAAAAAAGGAGCACTAGAGGGGAACAAACGGGAACAGTTCAACGTGGACCCTGAATTTGAATGTTCACAGGGAAGCCAAACGTAGAGGGGATGAAAATGAGGGGCTGGCCATGGGGGTCAATGTAGACTGGAACCCAGCCTTGGAGGGAAAACTGGGGGCCTGGGTTGTGAGGATAAACACGATTGTCCACGACGTTGGATACCAAAACGGGAGCTTGGGGGGCAGTGTCCATGGGCGTGGGCTGGGGAGATTGGGCCACGGGGACATCATCGGCCATACCAGCAGGAGCACCTTCGGCGTGAGGGGCGGCCACGGAACCGGGGGGTACACTTGGGTGCTGTGGGGGGGCAACAGGAACGGTGGAGCACTGAGCGGTTGACGAAGGGGGGGTCGCCGGGCGTGCAGCAGCGAGAGGACTCGAGGGCTGCGGGGTAGGCGCGGCGGACCCGTCGGTGATGACTACCAACTCAGAGTTGTCGCTAGACGGCTGGGAGCTGGGCATGGGACCAGTAGGTAGGGGAATATTCTCAGGGGGAACCGAGCACACCAATTCTTCAGGTTCGACAGGAGCACTAGAGGGGTGGTCGGTAGGAGCACTCGTGAGGGGAATGTATCGGCATCTGGGAGAATCCTCCGTTTTGGCAACTTTGGGAGGGACTTCAGGGGGTGGAGTATCTTGATCGTAAGCTCGGCTTGTGAAATATGGCTGAGGCTGGCGAAACAAGCCAAACACCGCGCCAATTTCAAAAAACCAAGCCTTCACCCCTTTCACTGACAGATGGTAGTGCAAGGGCTGGTTTTTCTCGAAAAAACGCCCAAGAGTAGACTGTGACATGGCGGTAAATTCCGTCATAGGGACAAACAAGTATCCCGCCTCTTCGCACTTTCGCGCAAGGACCGAGTTGAACTGTTGCCATCTGGTAGATGTTAGCCCTAAGCCAGGGTGGACGACTGGCGCAATGATGTAGACCTGGCCATCATAATGCCTAAGGGCATATTTCAAGTCATTCCAGTCCTCGTCATAGCGACGGCTGTCTCGGTACATATCCTTTGTAGCGACCGAGATAGCGATCGCGGAGTAAAGTGCCAAATTCACTTCACTGAGAGCACTGCGGACTGTACCAATCCGCATATCGGGATGGCAGATCACCTGGCCGCCCTCAATTTGACGCAAGTACTTGAGATGAAAGTCACCCAACATGAGCACTGTTCTGGGCGGGCCGTTGAGCACCTGCTCGGAGCACAGCCTTTCAACGTCGTATGGCGGTGGTGATCCGCTTCGCAGAAGACGGCCAGCCCGATTCAGGATTGCCCCATGGACGTCATCTCCTGGCGTGTGGCTGTTCGGCTGGTTTGGCGGGTCAGTCAACCCACAGGTCCAAAATGGGTGTCTGCCCAACATCACATATTTGACGTTTGGTGCAAGGAGTAGGTTGAGCACTTCGTCATTATTGAATGCAATGTGCATCCAGACAGACACCCAAATGTCGGTACGGGCGAGAATCCAGGGCCCGTTTATAGGGAGGTAGCTATCCCTGATTCGGTTCAACATTTGGTCCATAGCCAGGCCATTCGTCCCTAGCTCGACGACTTGGCTCGCTTCGTGGCGCAGGTCCAACTGGTACAAATGAATGTACTCAGTGAGCTGCTTGGCATTCTCAAACAGCAGCTCACCAACCCTGATGCCGAATCTAGGAGTATAGTAACTCGACAAAGGATAGCAAGAGCCTCTGATGTAAACTGGAACTGGTTGTAGTTGATTTCTGTTTTTGGGGAGCACTGGCATTTCTGCTGATGGAGTATGCGACGCACGATGTTCATCTCGCGTGGGAGAATTTGATTCTACTTCGTCCGCCAACTCTGGAGTAGTCACCCGCGGAACTTCAATCACGTCCCCATCTGGCACTACGCGAGTAACAGTACTCCGCAGGCGTTGTGAAGCCATTGAGTATCTAAAGAAAGAGAGTACCATAAGTACAGCCAATCAAATAAATAGCACTGTGTACATGTAATATTGAGCAAATTATTTTCGTAGGTATTGATTTTGACGAGCACTCGATCTAGTAACTCTAGTCGTAATATTTGGACTATTATTTCCTGATTTAATCTCAGGACTTGTAGTAGCATTTTCTTCTTCTGGAATGAGCACTGGCATATGTAAATCGTACGTATGCTTAATATGATCTACGTGTCGCGTAACAGAAGGTAATCTCGGATTATCAATTGACTGGAGTTCTAAGTTTTTGCCATTAATCTGTTTAATACGGTAAGGACCTTTCCAATGAATACTAAGTTTCGGAGTCAGGCCTTTTGGAGTAGCCGGAGTAAAGAGTAATACCCGGTCTCCCACATCGAAGACTGGTACGTAGCACTTTCTGTCATAAACAGCTTTTTGGTGCTGTTGTGCACTACTTAGTGCTTCTTTAGTAATTGACCAAGCGCGTTTTAGATTTTTTACTAAGTCGCGCTTATAGTCAAGTATTCTACGTACGGAGACTCGCTTGGTAAAAGAGCTCTATCAAGTGTAGTGTACGGATCACGTCCAAAAAGTAAAAAGTAAGGACTCTCATGGGTTGATTCATGAGTAGCACAACGATAAGCAAACAGTATTAATTGTAGGTACTTGTCCCAAGATACCTGGTCGGAGGAGCAATAATTAGTTAACATGGATTTGAGAACGCGATTTTGGCGTTCTACTTGACCTAATGTCTGAGGTCGATACGGAGCACTATGCAGTTTTCGCGTATTCAATAAAGCACAAACGGACTTGACTAAATTAGACATAAAATTTGAAGCACAATCTGATAGTAATACCTTTGGAGCAGAGTAGCGTGTTACAATATTATCAACAAAGATTCTTGCAACAGTTTCTGCTGTTATATCGGTAACAGGAAATGCCTCACACCATTTGGTAAAACTATCTACGAATACTATTATATACTTATTTTTCGTGATTGTCTCTGGTAAAGGACCAGCTATATCAACACATATCCTCTCAAATGGCATGCCCGTGATGGGTAATGGTGTCAACGGAGCACGTGGAGACGGATTTCGTGACCTACACAAATGCGCACACAGGACACGCACGGCAGTAAGCCTTAGTGTCTTTTCGCATACTTGGCCAAAAATAGCGTTTACGCAGTTTTTGGTAAGTTCTATCAAATCCTAAATGTCCTCCACTAAGAGCACTATCATGAAATTCTTCCAACACTTCCGATTGAATACAGTCTGGAATTGCTAGCCTAGGACGCTGCAATTTATTTCCTATATAATACAGTAGTGATTCAATAATGGAGTAAGATTTGGCATAATTTTTCAAAAACATTGCCATTTTAGGGTCTGTAGGTAGTTGACTTTTACTAATATAAGAGTAAATAGGACCCAAAAAACTGTCTTTTCTCTGAAGGTCAGCAACATCACAAGGAGTATCAATATCGATAGTACCCACAGTATTAGTAGGAATCCTACTTAATGCATCAGCGTTAGAATTTACGCGTCCTGGTCTATGTTTTACTTCCATGTCATATTCTTGCAGTAATAAAGACCAACGCGCCAACCGATTAGAGGGAGTACGTGTTGTAAATAGCCATTTTAAAGCCGAGCAATCTGTACATACTGTAAAATGACCATCAAATAGCAACGGAAGTACGTGACAGCCCATACAACGGCCAAAGCTTCCTGTTCGACAGCAGGATACTTTTGCTAGTGTTTGTTCAAAGTTCTACTTGGGTATCCAATAACCCGTTCATTGCCATCTTAACTTCACTCAAAACAGCGCCAATGGCATACCCACTAGCGTCTGTATAGAGAGTAAACGGTTCGTCAAATTTTGGGTAAGCGAGGATTGGTTGTTTATTCGGTTTCTTCTGTAATGACTCAAACGCTATTTGACATTTGTCATTCATTAATAAACTGTATTTTTACGGAGTAATTTTGTGGCGAAGCCAACTCAGCAAATTTATGAATGAATCGTCTATAGTATGAAGCTAGTCCCAAACGCTTCAACTGGGTTAGGTTCTTTGGAGTAGGATAGCTTTTAACGAGTTTACTTTAGCACGGTCTGGTTGAATACCGGCTTTTGATATTATGTGCCTCAAAAACGGTATGCTTTCCCTGCAGAAAGTGCACTTCTGTGGTTTGAGTTTGAGCCGTTAAAGTCTAAAGCGTTCAAAAACAGCTGACAAGTCAGTAAGGTGTCTATCAAAAATTACGAGAACACTATGATGTCGTCTATATAGCACAAACAAATTTTCCAGTGCAACCCTGACAGTATAAATTCCATAGTGCGCTGGAACGTAGATGGTGCATTACGTAGACCGAATGGGAGAACATTGATTCCACAGTCCTACCAAATGACGTGAAAGCCGTTTTAGCTTACTCTTCGTCGTTAGAGGAATTTTGCCAGTAGCCACTACAGCAATCAAGAGTAACAAAGTAGGTGGCTTTACCGAGAGAATCTAAGATCTCATCACACCTGGGTAATGGCCAGCAATTTTTCCTAGTAATAGAGTTCACTTTTCTGTAATCAACGCAAAATCTATCTGTTCCGTCTGGCTTTTTAACGAGCACTAAAGGCGATGCCCAGGGTGAAGTACTTGGTCGAATTATACCATTGGCATGCATGTCCTGAATATAGTTTTGCACCACAGTACGTTGAGACATAGCTACCCTATATGGTCTCTGCTTTTAAAGGAGCACTATTGCCAGTATCAATGGAATGAGATATGGGCACATTACGCAATTACCTATGTCGAACTTATGAGTAGCAAATATATCCGAAAACGAAGTTAAAAATTGATGAAGTCGAGTACGTTGGGTTGAATCCAGAGTGTTACTTGTATTGGACAAGTCCAATTTAAAGTTGGGATCGCGGATAGTTGGAATTTCGTCATCACTGACAGCTAAAATCTGGCACTGGCTCATAAGCTGCGTAAGCGTGCCGATTCTAGTTCCAGCTTTAACGGCAACGGGAGCGAGAGTAGGATTTACTATTCTAATAACTATATAACTGCGAGCACCATTTACTAGACATCGAGCAGGGTATATATTATAAGTGTCGACAAAAGACATAGCTGGCTCAAACAAAGCATCTCTATCTAGAGGTTTTGATAAACTGCAAGCTATGTCGGCTTCAATTCGCGGTGGTACTGTCATATCCCTAACTACATGTACAGTAGGAGTAACGTAATGGTCGACTCTGCTGGAAATTGGAGCTGTCGTAGGACCTAAAGGTATTGGTTGACCTTTTATTTTGAGTATGCGACTACAGTAGTCTATCAGAATAGGTCCAAACTTTGGCATTACGTCCGTACCTATGATGCAATCATGTGGGATATTGTCCGATATGTGCACTAAATGTTGCACAATCACTGAACCTATTGACAGTGAACACAAGGTTGCACCACAGATGAGTAAAGTATGACCTGTAATTGCCGAAGCTGTTATCTTAGATGGCAAAACTTTTCGAGTAACTTGCAAACACCGTTTCGCCAAAAGAGTAATCGTGGCTCCGGTGTCAAACAAAGCACTTAATGGAGTACCATCAATCTGAATTGGTACTGTGGATTTGAACTTGCAAGAAGGGTTAAGGGTATTCACTTCACAAAGAAATGGAGTAGGCGCAACAGATTGTACTTCTGATTTATCAGTTTTTGATGGTAAAAATGGATCTGGCTCAAACGGTAAATCAGTGTTCTGTATTGTAGAAACAAAAGCAATCTCACCCTCGACAGCAGTTTCACTATAAGTCGGGGGTGGTACTATTGAAGGAGGCGTTCGACAAAGTATGGACCGTAGCGAGTAAGTTGAAGGAGCCCTTGCAGTTTGTGGTCTCTGTATTTGCCGTTTAGCTGAGCATAACAGCAAAAGTCTAATAAAGCAGAACAATAGCAAAGATATGAGTAGGAGTAGTACGAAGAAATTCAGTATAACTTGCATTATGGGATTTAGAAAAACGTCAGAGAGTGGCAACTTAGCTACTAGGGTGAGCTTAAGTCGCTCAGCCAGTCGTATACCTTGATCAACTATATGAGTACCCGCTTTTGCCAACCCGGCTATCGCATGTTCGATTACTGATGGGTCTGTCGAGAAGGTAGAAGCATAAGCAGTAAGTGTATCAAGCTTACGTTCAATAATATCCGTTTTAGCTAAATAATTTTCAATTGCTTGCAATTTCATAGTAGATGCATGCATTTGTTGCACATGCATGGCAGGTGTATTAAATGTGTAAGATTGCCATTTACCTTGCCATGCCAACTCTGTCGGCAGAGTTGTAACATGTACAAGCCCAGAGTAGTTTGCCAACTGTCGCTAGTCTTATTAAAATATATACCCGGTCGTGGGGCAGGACAGTCAGTTACCGGTGACGATGGCACTAAATCCAACTCCCTGGTGAGATAAACCAGAGCGTATTATTAAGTAATACAGGTGGGAACTGGTAACACGTCCCATTATACTGCATATCCCAGAAAATTGCAGAAGGTTCGACTTCCGTACACGCAAATATAAGGAGCCCTTCCCCAGCATAGGTAGCATGAATGTCTGTCCGATTAAGTAATACTCTGGCACCTATAGTGGGGTCAATTTGGAGTAGTTGATGAATGATTTGTAATTGTCGATTTGCTAAATTGCAGATTGCTAACATTGTCGAAAGTTTGAAATGTCTTGTTCTTTACTTTTACGGAGTAGATAGTTTAGTTTCGAATTTATCGGGTCAAAATCAGTGAAATCACTAGCAGTGAACAGTTGGTAAGACAGTAATTATATCGTCAAACTAGAATACCTGGAAAGCGTAGGGCTACCCCTTGTCCGTGGGATAAGTAAGAAGAGTAAGCGCCCTGGTTCTTTACCCAGTTTGTAAGTAGTAAAAGCTTCCTTTTGTATAGTATCAATTATAACCTGGCCAGCACTTAATTGTACATCATAAAATCGTTTAAGGTTCATTAGGGACATACGTACGGAATTTGCTGGTCCTCTTGTTATCAGTTATTTTAAATTATTAGTAAAATAATTTGTTCTATCAGATTAAAATTGAGTAGTATTCCTGGATCTGTCACTACGTTTATTCTCACCATCAAGAGTAGCTAATTCACCTTTTGTGGTAAAAAGTAGGGTCCAGTTGGTACACGTGTCATAACAGCACCATTTGTACACGGCCAACAGAAATATTAGTTGACCACAGTACAGGGTTATTTTCTGTTAAAACGGTTCCTTTGTATTTTAAAGTACGCATGGTTTGGCGGCATACTGTTTCATTTACAGAAAGTTTACGCGTATGCTGCGCCACAATACCGCGAGAACCGAAAAAACCCGTATGTGTACAAATGGTGTTCTCTCTGAGTTGACACGAGTACGCTTCTATAGACAATGGAGTAGATCGAGGTAACCACCACTGCGCTCTAGTATTAGTAACTACGGCAGGTTTAGGTGGTTTACACTCCAAATTCTGAGGCACTGCCAACTGGTGACCGCCTGTACTTTGAGCACAAGTATAGTAACCATAGGTAGGAGTAACAAAA
>JASANF010005507.1:0-12362 GCA_030248245.1 Trissonchulus sp. WLG1_4
GACTATACTCAATTTTTTAAGAAATTAAATCAAAAATTTGACATTTTCGAAGATTTATCTGCTTTGTAGGTTTTTAATTTTGGATTTGCTAATTTCACGGCTAAATAACTCAGCAAAACTTCAACGTATACTTAAGTTCAATACATCAATTTAAAGCTAAGAAACCGCATATTTCAATGATATGAGTAGTGATTTTATATTGAAACAAAAATTTTTTTGCTACGGCTACAAATTTGTCCAAAAAATTTAAAAAAAATTTTTATCACAATATGCACATCAAATGAAAGCTATTTTCATTTTGAACAACTTTCCTTCAAAACATTATGGTCAAAAATGTCGCTGAAAAAAATTAAACGCCAAATTCGGTTCCCCTGAGCGTCACCTTAAGTCCAAGAATGATAGACGCGGGCGGTGTTTGTCCGCTGTTTCTAACGTAATAAGCGCAAAAATCTGTTTTTAATGCTTATAAATACGGAAAAAATGCATATTTGGGCAGAAGTCATTTCTGCCAAAAAGGGTCGATTTTTGAAGAATCATTGTGAGTCACATGGATGTCGGAGAAACGGTTTTTTAGTCCATACTGCAGCCTAAGAGTTGTAGAACACGATGAAATTGTGTTTATACTCCCTGCTAATAGAACAACCTGAAAAAGTGATAGTGTTTTTTCCCCGCATTAGGGTTTTTTTCCCGCATAGGGTTTTTTTCCCGGAGGTTTCGAGACTCATTACTCAGAAACGTGAGTAGTTACAATCCATTTTATTAGTGCAACAGTTAGGCGAAAGATGGCCGTTATAACAGCCGCGAGCACTAATGGATCCGATTTATGTGGAGCACAGGACGACCCGAAAAGTTGAAAATAGGGTTTTTTCCCGCACCATAAATTCAAAAAAATTTTGTTAAAATTTCTCAGACCACCCAAATTTAGAGTCGGAATATCGACCTCGGAAATTTTGGATAAAGTATCATATTTTCATCAACATCCATCCAATCACTCCTAAACTCACCACAATGATAATCTAAACTATTGTTTATCTTCTGTAACAATCTTACCCCTCGGAGTGACGTGTATATACTCCGAAATACAGCATCCGTTTTTTTCGATAAATTTTCTCGAAAAAAAGTGAATGTTTGATCCGTGTTTAGATCACAATTATATCGTCCTGTTTTGAATATTTGCGAAGTATATATATAAATTAATTCTTCTTCAAAAATTAAAATACCCACCCTGAATGGCAGTTTGAATACACTTTGCAGTTTGCAATGCCAGAACCATTCCCTCTTCTGTCGACTTTAGAACCCCTCCAGTAAACTGATAAACTGACAGCGAACTTACCCCACCTTAGTCCTACACTCCTTCCTACCCCACCAAAACTAATTAGACAAATTTAAAACAGAAACACTGGATATTATGGTAGTTATTGCATCTATCTAGTCCAGAAAAAGCGTAATAACTATTGAAGAGTTACCACTTACCAGTGAATAATAATGAAGTTACTAAGACGAAAAATGTAAAACTACACTTCAGAAACTAACTACTTTACCGTCATTTTTGGACATCGGAAAAAAACTCGGAAAAAAACCGGAAAAAAACCTGAAAAAAACCGGTTTTTTTCCGGCCATAATTTTTTTCCGGAAAAAAACCAACCCTGATATATATATACTTCGACTTGTAACGACTACATATATATGTACGTATCATTTTACCAATGCAACAGTGCAAAAAAACGTTTAGAAATTTTTTGAGCATTCGAGCTTAAAAATGAGCATCGAAATTTAAAAACGAGCACGAATTGACAATCGGCGATTTTGAAGAAAAAACCTTGCCCCAGACCCCTGAAATCATTCTGATTTCACGCAAAGTGGTGCTCAGAATTTTATTATTCAATTCAAATTTTATTTCAAAAATTTTAAAAAGCTCTAGCTTTTGGGGGGTGCCGGTCCCGACGCCTGCAACCAGTCTAGTTTTACTTACGATGTGTTGCTTAAATCTTCTTTTAATGCAATAAGTTTCAAAATTCTTAAAAGCTAATCGTTCTGCAGCTGGCAAGTCTGTTGGACTGCGTGCGAGTTCCCCCCCCCCTCCCGGTCGTCGACCATCAGTTCAGCCTCCCCTTCGCGAAATTTTGGGTACGCTACTGTCGCCAGTTGACCAATTTTGGATTAAAAATTGAAAAAGTCTCCAATGTTATCTGGGGGCTGCCGCCCAAGACACCCGCAACTTGTTTAAAACTTAATGCAAAGTTTATATTTAAAGACTAAAAAAGCTGCCGCTCCCAGACCCACGAGATCATTCTGTTTTAGTTTTCATTGCAAATTTTATTTGCTTTAAAGCGCTAGCTTCTAGGAGCTGCCGCCTCAGACCCCCGCCCCGCACCCCAGACCCACCGCCTGAGCCTAATACTAAGCCTAAACCCCATACTAAGCCTAACCCTAAGCCTAAGCCCCAGCCTAAATGAAGGCCAAGTTTGAATTTGGTCAAAAATTGGGATCAAGTGCAGTTGGGGGAGGGGGAAGTAGTGGACCTATTTTTTGGAGTAAAGCACCTTGAGGGAAGCATTTTTTGTAATAGAACCCCTATCTACAAATTTGGATTTTCTGAGCTATGACCCCTTGAAAATTGCATTTCCAGTGTTTTTGGAAGTGAACGTAGGACAAAGTTCGAAGCCAAAAATTGCTATATATATATATATATATATATATATATATAATCTTTGTTTTTGGATAGTTTTGAGTGCGTTCTGATGTTTTAAGGGGTTAACATTCGGTTGGGGGGGAAAATTATTTTCGGCCCTAATTCGCTTCGTACTCCATCTTTTAATAAAAATATGAAACCCCCATCGTCAGCCATGCCCCCAATCTGATCTCTAGCCCCCAAAATAGCTGTCGCCCCTTTTAATAAAAATTTGAATTGAAATTATTGGTGTTAAATCCCTTAGGGGTCGAATAAGTCGGAAAAACGGCATTTTTTCGACTAATGATTCGGAGTCCCCCTATATCCCCCGAACCCAGGGGGGGGGGTCAAAATTGAACGCTCTTTCGAATAGGCCAGGTTAGAAGTTTGTAGGATGTAAGCTTTAGCTGGAAATCAAACTTTGTCTAAAAATTAAACTTTACATGGAATTTTTTGCACAAAATTGGATTTAGGCAAAAATACTTGATGAAACGAAAACCTGTTGCTAACATTGAAAGAGCAACTTCTAAGCTACTAAATGCTGAAAAAATTTTGTAAATCGGTTCAGGCTTTGAAAAGTTACAAAACTTTTTCTGAAGCTACCTGGACCAAGCTGATAGCAGCGTTACAACACAAGTACATATATAAGGTTCAATACAAAATTCGGGCTATATCTGCAAAATTTTTTAAATTATGAAGCGAGTTGAGGTTTTTTAGTGTGGTAAAGTTATTTTTGATGCTTCTTAACAGGTTTTTCTTTCAGATTAGGGCTCAGGCTTAGGATTAGTGCTTAGACTTAGCGCTTAGACTCAGAGCTCAGGCTTAGGCTTAGTGCTTAGGCTGAGGCTTAGTGCTCACAATTAAAACTCAGTTGTGGATGAGCAAAAAATCAGTCTTAGTTTGCTGCATCAAATAAAAGGACATTTGCTACTGTGGAATAATGAATAAAGCTGAACCTTAAAACCGAAGTTGCCCATCGGCGTGAGCTTGGCTCTGAGCATTAGAGAAGTTTTGAACTAGGATTTGAAGCATTAGAATGTATTGTAACGCCCAGTGTTTTTTTTGCGTCAAAAAGTGCGAAACGCCGCACTTTTTTTCTGAAATTTCGCACTTTTTTTCGGCCATGTGCGTCCCGTGACGCACTTTTTTTCGGCTGAGGTTGAAAGCTGTCATAGCTGATTTGGCCAAAAAGTGCCGAAAAACGCATTTTCGTCGCAAAAAAATTTGAAAAATTTTCCAAAATTGCGTCAAAACCATCAAATTTGTAAAATTTCTGATGTGTCTAACGTTTCAAGCTTGATCTGTATACAGCTACAACTGGTTTCAATGACAGTTAACAACCTATTATGATTAGTTACGATTAGAAAAAATCGTGTCGAAGCATGCCACACCCAGCAACAGCAAGTTTCTTAAAAGCATCAATTAATGCCAATAGGTATATATTTAGATGATTGCCGCGCTAGTATCAAAGTTTGGAATGAGAGAATTCTGTTACATATCTGCTGAAATTAGCTGCGTGTTTACTGTGTTAATAATTCAGTACCTGCCAACCAGTGGCGGATCCAGGATGAAATTTCGGGGGGGGCGGCGAATTTTTTTTAAATTTTCAATTTTTTTAGTTTCTTTCTTTTAAGGTTTTTCACGAAGAAAAATTTGTTTGGTCAAACTACAAAACGTCTCAGTAGCGAAGCCGGAAAAACTTTCGGACAGGAAATGGCTTTTCGATTTTGTGACATGTGTAAAATTGACATATCTGCAATTTTAACTGCCAAAAACGACACAAACTCGCAAATTTAGTTCAAAAACAATGCAAATTTTATACCAGAGAAGCATAGAAAGTGAAACTGAGCCTGTTAAATACTGGAAACTACATATCCGACAGTCCGGCGAGCTTCCAGAAGCTAGCAAATCTGGAAAATTTACAAAGTACTTATTATGTTGACGTTAGACCGTGAATTCACTAAAATCTGAATTTTGCTACGGTAAAACAGCTAAACCGACAGTGGCGTATCCAGAAAAAATTCCAACATTCCGACAAAGACATTTCGATTTTTTTGTAATACTGGAAATACACTTTTTTTGGCCATTTTAACACTTATAAAACGCCTTACAAACGCAAGATCACTAAACCACAAAGCTGCAGGGGTCTGGGGGCGGTAGCCCCCAGAAAAAAATTGGCAATTTTTCCAATTTTTAGACCGAATTTGGTTAACTGGAGACGTATCAGAAATTTTTTCCGACAGAAAAGTTAGAACAAAAATTCGTAACGTCGCATCAGTCAGTGTATTACACAAGTATATAAATGTAGCATAATATACTATTGTAGACATGCAAATGCAGCATAATGTACTCGTGTATACATGCATAGGTTTCGACGAAAGATAATAACAAGGAATAGTATACAAGCCACAAGAGTTGCAGGGGTCTGGGGGCGGCAGCCCCCAGAAAAAAATGGAGAAATTTTTTGAATTTTAAGCCAAATTTGGTCAATTGGAGACTTATCGGAAATTTTTTTCGCCGGGCACAAAAAAACCAAAGGGGGGACCCTTGTGTAAAATTTCACTTGGGAAAAATTTCGGGGGGGGCGGCCGCACCGCCGCCCCCCCCCTGGATCCGCCCCTGCTGCCAACCTAATTTGGCGCAATGATGCCGTCTCCTGGGGAACTGAGTTAAGTCCCAAAACACCAGATACTTGGCTTCTGGGGGCTGCCGCCCCCAGACCCCTCCAACTACTGCAGTTCCCGTTTTGTACTTTTTCAAGCAAAACTGCATCCTTGTAGTCTTTTTCAGCCTGCTAAAATTCAAAACTCTGCTTAGCTTCTCAACAACATACCGACATTGACGTGATCAGCAAAATACCGACATTGACGTGATATTTCGACATTGACGTGATATTTAAGTCCCTATTCGATAGCGCACTGTGAAGCGTATCGAATAAAACAAAAAATTCTAGATGCTGAGACGCCACGGCCAGGTCCATAGTTATTTAAAGTCCAACTCCCTGACTCTCAGAAACCAGAATTTATAAGTTAAGCTCAGCTTTCGCACACTTTTAAATGGGCAAGGCAATGGCGTACCCAGGGTAGGGTAGATGGCCGGAATTGCCCCCCCTCCCGGAATTTTTTCTAAGTGAATTTTTACACAAGGGTTCTCCCTTTTGCTTTTATTGCCTGGTCGAAAAAATTATCCGATACGTTTCCAATTGATCAAATTTGGCCTAAAAATAAAAAAATTTCCCAATTTTTTTCCTAACGCCGCATTTGTGCCTTAAATGTGATATTTTTGTGGGGAAAAATGTTTGATAGCCATCTGCTGGGCAAAAAAAAATATAAAATTTTGAATTTTAAGTTCATTTTAAGTAAGTTCATTTCGCCAATTTTATAATTAAAAATCAACATTTTTTGGCCCGAATGAGCAAGATACGTAGCAAATAAAGCTGAATAAAATATACTATTATATGTTAATATTTGCTCATAAAATTTCAGACTGATATAATGAACGAGCAGGTCTTATTTTCCGAGAGTTAGCCCGAATATGACGAAAAATTAAGATTTTCGACAAAGCCAAAAATGAACTCAGCGCATGGGAAAACCTATAAAAACATGTTTTTACGTTGAAAAAATGTTATTTTGAATTCCCCCCCAACCGAATCTGCACCGTTTTAAGGCATCGTCTAGGCTTAGTTGGCAGGATTCTCTAGGCTAAGCTGGCAGATTTTTCCTGAAAATTTCGTTTTTTTATTGCCTAAGCCTAAGCCTAAGCTTGAACCTAAGCCTAATACTAAGCCTAAGCCTAAGCGCCATACTAAGCCTAAGCCCTAAACTTGAGCCTAAGCCCAAGCCTAAATTAAGGCCAAATTTGAATTAAGTCAAAATTTGGACGTTTCTGCCGATTTTGGCCAATTTTTCGGCAGGAACTTGGTCAAAGAGCCTTTGTTTTGATTCTAAAAATTTGTAGACAATAATCTGACACCATTTAGACGCGATTAAAACGGAAAAAACAAACCAGTGTGAAACTAGTGTGAAAACAGTCGAAAACCAGTGTGAAACAAGTACAAAACCATTGTTGAACATTTTGACACTGGATTCCGACAGTCTGAATTTAGTGTGAATTTCATCGAAAATGTTTACGACGTTTTCCACACTGGATTCCGACGTCGAAAAAGAGTGCGAATCCAGTGTGTAATTAGAGTGAAATTTTTCACACTACTTTCCGACGTCTGAACTGAGTGTGAAATTTGTTGGACAGATTGGACCAGTCGAAAACTAGTCGAAAACAAGTGTGAAATATTTTCAACTACTTTCACACCCAATTCCTACGTCGGAAAACAGTGTGAAATTTTAAAATTTCACACTAGATTCACACTGGATTCCGACTCATGGTTTCCCTGTGAAGGGCTTCGGAAAAAAAAGTACGAAAACGTCCCTCAGTGAAGGTTCAGATTTAGGGCGGTCGTATCATAGAAAACCCAAAAAATGAAATATATAGGGGTTCTTGAAGCAAAAATGCCTGTTTCTAAACCAAAGCCTAACTCTGAGCCTAAACCCTGAGCTTCTCGCCAGCGGAACAAGCCAAGACAGGGTTTCTGCGAGCATTTTCGGATAATTTTTTCATATCTAGCATATTTTTAGGCAAAATTTTATGCGGGGGGGCGCGATGGGGGGGCGTCGACCAAAATGGGGGGGGGGCGCACCAAATTCACGATAAAACACTATTTTTAAAATGGTGTTTTATCGTGAATAAAAATTGATTATACGTTAAATGTTACGTTTTCATACGTTATTAAAGCTACATTATTACTAAATTAGCAAAAAAGGACCCAAAAACCCGTCGAACACGACACCGCTAGACCTAAAAAGTCGCTGAAACCAGTGGCGTATCCAGGATTTCGCAAAGGGGGGGGCTGCGACCGGGGGGGGGGGGGGTGCGGAGCAACTGTGAGCCACCGCCGATCAAGGGGGTCTGGCGGGGCGGAAACCCTCGGACCTTTTTTGAGTTTGTAATTGTTACCAACGATAAACTACAATAGTGGATCTGCACTCTGCAGCAGTGGCGTACCCAGGGGGGGGGGGGGCTAGGGGGACATCAGCCCCCCCTTCGCGATTTTAGCCCCCCCTTCGCGATTTCAGCCCCCCCCCTTTTTTTCACTTTTTTTCCTGTGGTCTTCTTTGGTTTTATGACACCGCTGAAAAAAATTTTCCGGCACGTTCCCAATTGACTAAAATTACACTGAAATTTCAAAAATTTTCCAAAATTTTCTTTCGAGGGTATCTCGCCCCTAATTCATTATATACTGCTCTAATGTATATACATGACTTATATCTGCTATGGTGTATTAATAATGAGTAATGCTGACAACTATTATTGGTATTTAGTTATATATTTTGTGTGGCTTTTAATTAAAAACCGTGTGGTGGGTGGAGTGGAGGACGAACGTCTAAGGACAGCCCTTGTCACCCATGGTTTTGCTTCAATTTTTTCCTGTATACAACGTATTTTTCAAGTTTGCTAGTCCCCCCATGGGCCGAATTTTCGTGCTTTTTTTATCTAAATAGGTTAAAAGTTTGAAATATTTGACATAACAAAATCTGACTCAGAATTAGAATTAGAATTGGTTTTTATATGCAATTATTATTTATATGCAATTATTATTTCAAAATTCTAAAAATACTCCAGCTTCTGGGGGGGGGGGCTGCCAAACCCAGACCCCTGTAACTACTCTTTTTTTACGACCAGTGTTGCTTAGAATTGCTTCTTCAATGTAAATTTTATTTCAAAATTCTAAAAAAGCTTCAGCTTCTGGGGGGGGGCTGCCAAACCCAGACCCCTGTAACTACTCTTTTTTTACGACCAGTGTTGCTTAGAATTGCTTCTTCAATGTAAATTTTATTTCAAAATTCTAAAAAAGCTTCAGCTTCTGGGGGCTGCCGCCCCCAGACCCCTGCAACCACTATATATGATTTCACAACAAGTGTTGCTTAGAATTGCTTTTTCAATGTAAATTTTATTTCAAAATTTTGAAAAAGCCCCAGCGACCCCTGCAACCACTATCATTTCACGACAACTGTTGCTTAGAAATGGTTTTTCAATGCAAATTTTATTTCAAAATTCTAAAAAAGCTCCAGCTTCTGGGGGCTGCCGCCCCCAGACCCCTGCAACCACTATGATTGCACGACATGTTGCGTATATAAAACTTTTTTGCAATATTAATGAAATCAGTAAAAAAATTTTAAAAAGCTGAACTTTCTGTAGACTGGCGCGGACTGCGTGTGCGTTTTCACCCCCCCCCCCCCCCGGTCGTCGACCATCAGTTCAGCCCCCCCCTTCGCGAAATCCTGGGTACGCTACTGCTCTGCAGCAAGCACTTAACTTTGCGGGGGTCTGGAAGCGTCAGCCCCCAGAAGCTGAAGCTTTTTTGAGATTTTGACCATCGACATTGCATTGAAAACTGCACTTTTAACATGAAATAAAAATATGTACATAGTGGATCTACAGCAAGCACTTAACATTGCGGGGGTCTGGGGTGGGCGGCCCCCAGAAGTTTTACCTTTTTTGAGGTTTCAACCATGGACATTGCATTGAAAACTGCACTTTTTACATGAAATAAAAAAATTTAGTGGATCGACAGCAAGCATTTAACAATGCGGGGGTCTGGGGGCAGTGGCGTAGCCAGGAAAAAATTTCGGGGGGGGAATGACTTTTCAATTTTTTGAAATGTGCTAAACTGCACTTAATTGCAATTTTAACGCACAAAACGACACATATTAGCATATTTTGTTCGAAAACAACGCTAATTTTTTGACCAGAGGGGCATAAAAAGTAAAATTGTATGTCAAAACACCGGAAACTACAAAACTGCTGGACCGACAAGGGTCCAGAAGCTAGCAAATTTGAAAACTTTAAGAAGATTTTTGACATTTAGAGCCGCAATTTCACAAAAATGTCATTTTTGTTACGATAAAACAGCTGAAAAGGTACATTAAGCAGTGTATTAAGCAACTAAATAGTGTACAATGCACCCATATACACACGCACTCGCTTTATTGTAACAGAAATGCAAGAAACATTGAGCCACGATGTTGCAGGGGTCTGGGGGCGGCAGCCCCCAGAAAAAAATTGGGAAAATTTTTGATTTTTAGGCCAAATTTGGTCAATTGGAGACGTATCGGAAATTTTTTCCGGCCGGACCATAAAAACCAAAGGGGGGACCCTTGTGTAAAATTTCAGTCGGAAAAAATTTCGGGGGGGGGGGAATTCCCCCCATTCCCCCCCCCCTGGCTACGCCCCTGTCTGGGGGCGCCAGCCCCCAGGAAGTTTTACCTCTTTTGAGGTTTCAACCATCGACATTGCATTGAAAACTGCACTTTTTACATGAAATAAAAAAATTTAGTGGATCTACAGCAAGCATGTAACAATGCGGGGGTCTGGGGACGGCAGCCCCCAGAAGTTGGAGCTTTTTGAGTTTTTAACCATAGACTTTGCATTGACAACTGCACTTTTGACATGAAATAATAAAAAATATTTATATATATAAGTTTAAAATATTAAACATTAATATTTAAGCCCATGGATCAAAAAAATAGGCCCAGTTGGAGTGAATATTTGTGTACTATGGGCCAGCGTACGCTATTTTATGGCTGCGTTCAAAAATTGGGGTTTTGCTATGATTTATCGTAGCAATATGCTTTTGCCAGGTGGCTTTTTCTGATCCGAAGTCAAAAACGACCGTTTCTGATGTGTCTTGCAGTTTTAGGGCTGCAAAATGACACACGAGACGTGGATACACGTGCTGTTAGCAGATCACTATTCAAAGTTCCAAATGGTCGACTCTGGCTAATTTTATTATACAGAAACTATAAATTGGCCCAAAATTGCTAATGTGTCGTTTTTAGCGTTAAAATAGCAATTAAATGCATTTTTAACACATTTTAAAAAAGGAAAAGTCATTCCCCCCCGAAATTTTTTGTGGCTGAGCCACTGCAGATTGGTGTGATAATGCTTCAAAAATTAAAATTAACAAAAAGTGAAAAAATCGCCAAAAACTATCATGTATGCAAAAAAATATAAACAAACATGTATGCAGCAGAGCAGAAAATATTATACTTTGTATCAGTGGCGTATTTAGGGGGGGGGGGGCTGGGTGTGCTGCAGCCCCCCCTTTGCGGTTTGAGCACCCCCCTTAGAGGGTCGCAGCGCCCCCCCTTTCAGCGGCGGTGGCTCACTCCTCACCATCGTGGCTCACATTGCTCCGCAACCCCCCCCCCCCCCGAGGTAAGCTGGCTCACGGTTGCTCCGCACCCCCCCCCCGGTCGCAGCCCCCCGCCCCCTTTGCGAAATCCTGAATACGCCACTGCTTTGTATTTAATTTTTTACCCTATCTGACTATAAAAACATGTGAGACATTAATCAATTAACACAGAATATAATAGACCTGGCATATATATATATATATATATATATATATATATATATATATATATATATATATATATATATATATATATATAGTAGGGATAGACCGCTGGCTCGGCTCGGCTCGGCTCGGCTGCCGAGCCGGCCGGCTCGGCTCGGCTCGGCAAATTGCCTTTGGCTCGGCAATTTTGCCGAGCCAGGCCGAGAGTTGAGACAGTCGTGAATTTTCAAGAACTAACTTTCAAAAGTTCAAAAACTCTTCCCAGAATCCAAAAAGCTAGAGCTGTATATACGGTTTTTGTGTTTTTCCGTTAATAAACCGCTCTCCCAAACCGGTATATCACGGGGGGAGGGCGGCCGCATTACCCATTTTTTATTGGAATTACATACTTCATGTAAGAATATGTGTTTATTCGGCGCAATTTGTTTGCCTGATATACTGTTTTCTGTTACATTTATATCATTGCAAAAACGACATTTTTAATAAATTTGCTGTCCGCATTGCAATATCCAAAAGCTTAGTAAATTTTTCAATTTTTCACTCTGGCGCCCGTTGCACAAAATAGCTGCAAAACGGTGGGAAGATATATAAGCAATATAAATATTCCATACTTCTTCAGATATAGTAAAATTGAAAAAATTTAACATATAGTAATATTGTTGGTAAAAGCCGGCTTCGTGGCGAGAATGGACGTCAAAATAAATCTGGCCTTTCACAGGAATCTGAATTTTCTGTAAAATTTTTTCAGTTACACATTTTCAGATGTTTTTTACAAATTCCAGCATTTTACAGACTTTCAGAGGAATTTCAGAGAATTTTCACACTAATTCAGGCAAAGTTCAGATAATTTCACCCAGAATTCAGAGACTCTAAATTTTATTTGAAAAAATGTTACTGGCTAATTCTACAGAAAATTCAGATTTATTGGTTTTCCTGTACTTTCAAGTTTCATCCATTTGTTGACGTCACTGTGTAGCTGTCGATATGAAAATGGATGAATTATTATTTTCCAGTTTGCCATCAAAAGTAGCAAACATTTAGGGTACCCCCCTCCCGTGGTAGGTCCTGCACTGCGAAGGGCGTAGTCGGGGGCGGGGGGTCGCGGGGGTCGCTACCCCTCTTCTTTTGGTCGAACCTGAAGAAAATGTCTACAAGGGTCCCCCCTTTGGTTTTTATCGCCCGACCGAAAAAAAATTTCTGATAGGTCTCCAATTGACCAAATTTGGCCTGATATTCAAAAAATTTCATTTTTCTGGGGGCTGCCGCCCCCAGACCCCT
>JASANF010005508.1:0-29424 GCA_030248245.1 Trissonchulus sp. WLG1_4
CGCTCGCATGATCTTCAGCATCCCTTTCCTGTACCAAGTAGACATTTCAGACAGTACAGTTCGCAACTTGTCAAGCTATTGCTAACCGACCCTACTCCACCCAGCCTCAGCAGACGTCCCTGAAGTTATTATTGAAATTTTGAACTTAATTTATTTATTAGAAGCACAAAAAGTAGTTATGGCAGAAAGGACCATTTAGAAACACGAAAAAGTTGGTCGTGAGGCTGCATCGTACATAGAGATGAAGTCTATACCTATTTACATATGTAGGCGTAAACTTGTCATTCGAAGCTACATATGTATATAATGTAGGTAGTTTATCCGTAAAGTCCGGTTCATACTTGTCTTTCAGGACACAGGGACAGGGACAAGGACTAATTTCAAATCAACGTTGTGAAAAATAGACACAATGATTTTATTTATTTTTTTGCACACGAACTGGACTTGACCCTAACTTTGATCAAGCAAAAAACTGCTACAAATGGTTGGCCAGTTATTTGGAATTCACTAAGGGACAAAACGATGAGGTCAAGTGTGAACCGGGCTGGGTGTCCGTTATTCCATTAGCAGTAGGTAATTTTGATAAGCTGTTGAAGAAAAATGGATGATCTTACCATCCAATTTTGTCAGCTATGTATATATAACATTGTATCTACATGGCAGATGTCTTAATAATGCGCACGAGAATTATGGGAACATGAGTCGCAATTTTTCTGTAAGACGGAAATGTGTGAGATATAGGCTTTTTAGTAGCACAGCGTACTGTGCGTGTCCGGGTGGCTCTTCTGCTGGGCCCAGCCAGGGTGTCTCTCCAACGACTTGACTAATTTGCTCGGTTCACATGTAACAGCACAACAATTTCTGGTACCCCTGTCCCCTCCCTCCTCCCCTGAGTGGGACCCCCTCCTCCGGAGTCTACTGATTTTTGACCCTCTCTCCAAAAACGGACACAATTTTTACCTTTTTTGACCAAACAGCACCGGTTTTGACAAATTTTGGCGAAAATTTTAGTAAAAATTGCTTAAATTTCATAAAAAATGCCGATTTTTTCAAATTATGGCTGAAATTTTGTTCACGCTGGGACCCTCCCCACTCTTTTACCTCCGCGGACCCACCCTCGCTCTCCCAGGGCCGAATTTGTGGGGGGTCTTCCCTCCTATCCCCCCCGACTACATGTATGCTGTGGAACAATGTTCATTAGTAAATGCTCATGAATGGGGTCAAAATTTTGAGGCCTATCCCCTCCTGGGCCCGGTTTCATAAACAATGAATCGCGATTATCAATAACACTGGTGCAACATCGCAAGTCGAGTATAACTTGGCCTTTACACAATATTTCTGCTAGAAATTTTCATGACCGGTAGCCAATATGTTACATCACGTGTGGTTCAAATCTCATGATAGTCAAGTTATCCAGTGAAAACTATAAGCTAACTTGAAGTCATTCATTAGTTGCTAATATTAGTGAATTTTTTAAAACCACTAATATTTACTAATATTTGGAACTAATGAATGACTTTGACTTGACTAGACTTGTCTGCATCAAGCAAATGTAACAAAAATTTACACACACATTAGTTAATCTATTGGCAATACATTGTAAAAATTTCCAACAGAAGCATTAAGTTAACGCAAAGTTATAACTTAATTTCTAGCTTATGTATATCAGTGTTACTAATAAATCGCAACTGATCTTTCATGAAACCGGGCCCTGATTGACAAAAAATACCGTGCGGTGCGAATTTTTAGCACAAATGTCGAAATTTAAAAAAGTGCAATGTTTTTGATCCGATTGCTTACTTCATCACAGACCAAAGTTTCTCAACACGAGTATGTAATCCATGCGCACCTTGCTCACACACACAGCGCACGTGGTCCTTGCCTGATCCACATGTGACAGTGTGTGTGTGTGTGTGCGCTTCGCCTCGCCTATACCTTGTGTTATATATTCCATTTGTTCATTTTGTACCTAATTTCAGGCGGCTTAGCATTTTTGGTGTGCTATTTAGCCAAGATTGATGCCAGCCATTAAATTTGGTTCCAGTTCTCTGGCGTCTGTGCCTGTGTTGTGTGTGTGCGTGTGTGGTGTGTCAACCGGGGACACATATGCACAGACGTGTGGCGCATTGCTGGACATGACAGATTCACGTGTCCACTGTCCAGAACCTTTTCCTCAACAAACACTGTATATTTTGGAACATGATTTCGCTATTTCTTGCCTGATAATCAAAGTCCACTTTATATACGAGCGTCTGGTTTTTTAGTCAGGCAAAATGTATTTGGCGCCTAATTGTTACAATATCCTTTTTTACCGAATGCGGTAGTTGGTTGTTTGTTGATGGACTGACACTGAGATGTGGTTGCCGTGGTTCACTTGGGTTTTCAGTGAGTGCAGTGAAGAGGAAAGTGCAGCCAAGCCAACAGGTCTGCGAGAAAGCACAACACTTCTCAGTCGCTGCATGAAACCATGCAAAGCAAATGTACAATTGTGTGCCATGAAGGGGGTCGTCTGATAAGCTGTACGCACGCCCAATCACAGAACAGACATGGTTGATCACTTTGTGTCTTGTGAGTGTGTGTTGAGTGGCATGTCCCCGGTTGCCGCACTGCTGTGTGTGCGTGTATGGGCCAGATGCAGTGCATGTAAACAAAGTTGTTTTTTGTATGGGCCAGAGCCGTGTGTTTTGCAGCACAGCAGTGCTGTGTGTGCTGTTCCCCGAGGCACTTTTCTGCTCCAAGCAAACAGTTATCACTCATGTTGTGCCAGTCCCAGGCGCCTTGTGCTGTGATTAGTTTTTTGAATTGTGTGCTAGCTGTGCTGCATTCCACTGATAAGGACCAGGCTGGAGTAAATGGCATTCCCTAATAGTCTTCCCAATGCAAGGGCCCCCATTAGTTGCATCAGCAGCTGCCAAAACAGGTTACCATTTGTGTAGTTGTCAGCGTGCCCTGCAGCTTTGGCACTGATTTGGTTGAATACAACTGTCCTGATGTTGTTGGTAGTCACTTGCCCTCCCTTGTGACGAAGCACGAGTGGCAGTTGAGCACGTCGCCGATGAATGTGTGTGAGCTCAGTGAACAGTTCCTCCGGACTGGCCCAGGGACATAGCTTGGTGCATCATGTTGAGAGTGAGTGCACTGAATTAGTGGGCTGGCTCAGCTGGTGCAGCTAAGACTTGGCTTGTTGCCAGACATGTCTTGTTTACACTCCTGCCTGCCTGGTTGTTGTGCTGGCAACTGGCACTTGGCTCATCTGTCAGTCAGCCATGATAGCTTTGCTGGTTGACCAGAGCTTCCACAGTACTCTGCTCATAGCAGCAGGATAGTAGTCTACAGCAACAGTAGCTGTCAGGTGTGCACTGTGCACAGTAGGTCAAAAATAAACAAGTTCGGGTTCAAACTAATAACTTTTAACTTGAATAAAAATACCCGTACTTTGAGTTGAAGTTATTTTAAAAAAGTTATTTGTATATAAAATTCATTGATTTTGGATTTACTTCAACTGAAATAAACTGAACTTGGTTCAACCCTTTTGCTTTAGGCACATAGAGCAACACTATGCATATTTGGTATATTCATGTTGCTAGACGAAAATGTTTTTTATTCCAATACCAAAGTGTCTGTTTTTTGTGGCATTTATCCAAATGAAATGCAAGCCATATGAAATGCTGCCTTGCATTGGTGATGACTTTGTTACCTGACTGGGCTGGTTATGTTATCACAACCACACCACCTTTCACATGTCTCAGTCCTTTTTAGGCCATGCCCAAAGTGTGAGCTGTATATATTTGCGTTTGTTGATTTGCTGTCAAGTGAATTGCAGGGTTTGTGTAGGTCTGATGAAGTGACTGCGTCTGAGGAACTAGGATGAGGGCTTGTCTTTGCCTGCTGATGATAATCTGTTGCGTTGTTGTGTGAGTGTGTCTATTATTGTGTTGCCACCGAATGCATATGCAATCTTCATGAGAGAACAGGCCACCCGTCAATCTGTCAATTCAAGTTCAGGACGTATGTAATGTTGGAAATAATTGTTTCAAATTGACGCCTTGGTTGGTGTTCAATTATTGTGCAAATTTAGGAATCAATTTATTTGATTTTCATTTCGGGCAAACTTGTGCGCTGAGATTGCTAAAACTGGAATTTTCCAATTTCAAATCAAAATTAACAAATTTAAAATAAATTAAGAATTATTTATAACTTGAAAAACACACACAAACATTAATTAGGTGAGTGTGTGTGTGTGTGTGTGTGTGTGTGTGTGTGTGTGTGTGTGTGTGTGTGTGTGTGTGTGTGTGTGTGTGTGTGTGTGTGTGTGTGTTGAGAACTGGACTTTTGGAAATTGATAATTTATAACTTTGTACATTTCTTGACTTTTATCACTTTTGCAAAAGTAATACTGCGCAGCTGCGTATAAAGTTGGCTGGCTGTCCCGGACCGAACTGGAACTTCATTTTGCTAACTTTTGTTTTGAAACTTTAAAACTTTTTCCCGTTGAAAAGTTGGAAGTTTTTAAGCCGTCATATAAGCTAGTTCTCATTATGCTGCACCAAGTGAATATATATGTAATTATAGCTGTTTATTATGGAGAGCATTGTTTTTGATGTTTTTTGTGAAATTGGGGTTACGGTGTTGGTTCAGTGTGACGGTGTGTTGTGCAACAGGTGTGCTGAGCAAGCAGTCGCTTTGGCGCCTCAACAGACAGCACTGGCAGGCAGGCTTTATATATTCACCATTAGGCTCGGCCCAGCCCACGTGATTTTGCCGCAGTGATTGTTGTGTTTTACTTTGCAAATGCAACTGTTCTATAAGTGTTGTGTTATGTTTCAGCATTATTTGTTGGTGCTTATAATATATTATTTGTGCCATTGGTGATTGTGATGGTGTGCTGCTGATCCGTTGGTCGTCATGGAAACCATGCACGGAATCCTGAAACGGTGGCACGGCAGTGGCGGATATGTGAGTCAGTCAGTGCACCCCCCACTTCTGTCATCCTGCGTTCCAGGGGTGGCAAGTTATGTTGTTTCATCGGGCAATAGTAGCACTCATTTTTCATGACCGTCGTTTGTAGAGAGTTTGAGCCCACCAAAGCAACTGCATGATCCTTTTACCGGTAAATTTGCGAAAAATTAATCACATACATGCTTAATAACCAGCCTGAGTTTTGGACTGCCAAACTGCAGAGGGTAGGGAGTTTGAGCCCACCAAAGCAACTGCATGATCCTTTTACCGGTAAATTTGCGAAAAATTAATCACATACATGCTTAATAACCAGCCTGAGTTTTGGACTGCCAAACTGCAGAGGGTAGGGAGTTAGGGTACAAATGTGCAGGGCAAGCCTTGTTAGACTTACGGGCATAGCCATAGGCGTTCCGGCGGTCTGAACCCTCCTTTTGGTCGAGCCTGAAAAAATGTCAACCAGATTTTGGAGCTGATCGCAATTTTGCTGTTTTTTACTGGCTTAAATTGAATTTAACCTAATTTCCTGAAAATGAGTATGTAGTTTGAAAGGGATAACAAGATTAAAGTATTTTGGACATATGATAAACACGTAGCAGCTCATGTCTCTGTTTGTCTCCCTGAAGTGTGTAGTGTTTGTCTGACGGAATTGTGAGGTTTTTGTAATCTGGGCGCTCTTGTTATGACACCCCGTTATGCAATGTCTTCCAATTGGTCAGTTTTTTCGCGAATGTTGCGCAAATTCCATGCACACTCTGTAATGTAGTACTGTAGTACTCTGTAACGGATGCAGCTCGTCGTACGTCGACGAACAGGGAACTTTTTGCACAGTGTTGTATGAATAATATAATGGTAGATAACCATTACAGACAAAGAAAGATGCTGACGAGAGACAATATTCTAAATAAAGCAATATATTTAGGCTGGCGTGGGCTGAGGAGAAGTTGACGTAAAAGTTTGCCTGGGGACTGTGTTAGATTAGCTCTCTCAACTGTACCTGCCTACCTCATTAGGATGCTGCCCTCCACACCAACTGTATGTATCACGCAGGAACATCCTCTTGTGTCCTCATTTATTTAGACTTGCTTATTTTTATACGTATGCTTTGTCTTGCATCTGACGAGTTTATACCTATTTTATGTGCTCTTGTGGGCTTTTTTTGGCTCAACTACTTACCTACTCACCAGTATCCTTACTTCCATCTGCACTGGTCACTACTTACCTACTCACCAGTATCCTTACTTCCATCTGCACTGGTCACTACTTACCTACTCACCAGTATCCTTACTTCCATCTGCACTGGTCACTACTTACCTACTCACCAGTATCCTTACTTCCATCTGCACTGGTCACTACTTACCTACTCACCAGTATCCTTACTTCCATCTGCACTGGTCACTACTTCCAGATACATACTTCTGTGGCTCCTCTTCTTTTGGCATACAATCAGTATTTCTACTATCCAGCTCATTTTCATTTTCTCCATTCCCTGCCCCCCACAGGACTTGGTCATCTGATTGCATCTAATTTCCTCTTTGTTTTCCTGAAGACTTAAGCAGGGTGTTTTGTCCGTCTCAACTTGACTAGCATCCAGTGTTTGTTAACGTGTGACAGCACAGTTTGGCTTGGCAAAGACAGCCCGGTTAATGAATTATTCATGGTGTTTTAATTAGAAAATGCCATCGGCTTAGTTTCAGCTGCTATGAATTGTTCCCAAGTCCAAACCAGCAAGTCCTGCTACCCTGTGTCCGCCTACACAACAATACCCCGACAGCGCACCTTGTTCCATTCTACATATTCCAAACTGCTCCCGCACACTCCTTATCATGTTTGTTGTGTCCTTTTCTGATTACCTGAGAGTCTTCTGAGGCACTGTGGCACAGTTAGTTGGCGCTATTTGTGTAGCTGAGCTGAACATAAATCATGCTAATTTCACAATGGCATTGACGTCACACAGCACAGGTCAGCATGTGCCCCCTCCGCTGAGAGGTCTAGGTTGTTTTCGCCAAGCCTCCCGCCATCTTCAAATGCACCACAGAGCTGATGCTGAAAAGCTTGTTGTCTATACAATCTTAGCTTATTAATAGTTCTTAATGTGACAATTCCACCAAGTTGAATCAAATGCAAACATTAAATATGTTTTTTTCTTTGACAAAAACCAATGTGGGCAACTACTGGTTGTCAATTGATTGTTTTTACTGTAACTGTACGACAGATGTTGGTGTGCGTTTACACTTGACATTCACTTTACACATCTGCACTCGTGTAACAAGTAAACCAGTTTTTTTTTCGGCAAGTGTCTAACTTTTCAACAACTTGTCTGCACAGCGTGCTCAGTGCTAAGCCGACTTGAACAACAGCTTTGGCATTGTTTGTTGTTTACCTTGGCCGTAATGTCAACATGGCCTGGCTTACACCGTCTAAGCCGTACAGTTCGCTGAACCTGCACCTGTCTGTTGCTTGTTATTCCTGCTCTTTACTGTTTCCTGAACGCCTGTGTCGCATCATCATCAATATATCAACCTGTCAATTTCAATTTTTTCAAAATCTCCAGAAATCGGTGGATGTGTAATCAAGATGATGCTTAATTTGTGGAGTATTTTCGCCTTTTCGTGTAATTTCAATATTGTTAGTGACGACCATCAGAAGAATGTAGCTTTTTGCTAGCATATCGTAAGCAATGCCTGTGCCTCATTCAATGGCGTTTTGGCCACCTGATAGCTGATCAGTTTCATTTGTGTGCCAAGCGCAGCTGAGTTGACCAAGCGTAGATATTCATTGCTGAGGGTCTATTCCTTTACCGGATTAAAATCTGACTAAACGGTTAAAAATTATGCTTAAAAATGCCATGCCAAAACCTCCGGATTAAACGTACTTAACTTTTAGTGCGCTGCTTTTCAATCGGACTAAACGGACTTCATTATGCAAGCTAATGTTAAGCGTCAATGTTAACTCCGCTTAGTCCAGTGGTATATAGATTTGGAATGGGGTCAGACTAAATTTAAGCCGCTGACTTATTTTAACTCTTTTAGTCCGTTTAGTCCGCTTTGTCATTCCGAAACGTCGGGCTAAAATAAATCCAGTCCGTTTAATCCGCTTTGTCATTCCGAAACGTCGGGCTATGTCATAAATCCAGTCCGTTTAATCCGGTAAAGGAACAGACCCTGAGTTATGGTAGAGTGGCAGCCAAGCAGATCGCCAATCGCAGCAAATCTTCATTTTTCTTGCAAGTCATTACCATCCGTGTCCCTGGTGTCCACGGGAGTGGTGTCCAAACGTGTTTTGTTTCCTTGTGTTGCCAAAGCCAGTTATTTTTAATTGGTTGGTGGCGGCAAGCTGTTTGTGACGAAGGCCCATAACCGCTCAATTCTGGCAACAAGTTCCTTTTGGATGTGTTCCAAGTTTTCCAGTCTAACGTGTCATCAGTCATTCTCTGCTTCAAATGCACATTCACTTTTGTTGTAGATTTTTTAAGAAGACAAGTTCACGCGAAAGGGATTTCAGATTGTCTTTAGAGAAAGCGCTAGTTTTTCATTCACGCTGATCTCAGCATGAAACTCAGAGCAATACGTACCTACAATGCCTAAATTAAACACTACATATATTGTGCTTGTTCCGCTTTTGTAGGTTATAGATTAGGAATACAAGTCTCGGGTTTTTTTCCGAGACTACGAAACCGAAGGCGAGACCGAGACCAAACACCGAGACCGCCAAAACCGAGACTTTGGTTCATTTTTTGCCATTTTTTACCTATTGATTTGATGACTTTTTACAAGTTTTTGGGTAAAATTACAAGACCATAGTGAGACACCTTAACAGCTACATCAGGACAATTTTGGTTACATTCCTGGTTCGTTCCTCCATTTGTGTAGGAACATGTCTTCTTGAATATTGTGAAATTTTGACCTCTGTCCCGAAACAGACGCAATTTGTCCTTGTGCTCGCCCGAAAATAGCAATTTTTGACACAGTTTGGCTGGAATTTAGTTAAAAATCGATCCGATTGTATTGTAAGTACCAATGTTCTCCTAAAATACACCCAAGATAGAAAGGGTTTTTGGCTCAAAACTCAGACCTGCGCGCCGTGACGCTCTTTCATTCTTTGCATCCGACGTTACACCCCTTTGAGTGGGGCCCCCTCAATCCCCTGGGACTAAATTTTAGTTGGGAGTAGTGGTGTCTTCCCTTCTCATCTACCGAAGTACATGTGTCACCACATAGTTCTGAGTATATAGTGCGTTTTATTGAACTTTTACAGATTTTTGATTTTTGCTAAACTCATACTAATTGCAATTTACAGAGTACATATATATGTGAAGCTACGTACCAATTGGCATAAATAAGTTGACCAGCCAAAACTAATACTAAAGAATAAAATATAATAATAATAACACAGACAGACTTGAAAGTTAGTATGAAATAAGAAACCTAATCACAAACATACATTTTTGTGTGTGTACTGTGTTTACTGATAAACTAAACAACCACGGTATTTCGGAATAAATGACAGAATCTCACTGTTTGGTGTGAAATTTTGGTGAAATGAAACCTTCCGAAAAAAATTTCCTGCCAAAAATATAAACCAAAGGGGGACCACAGGAAAATTTTTCACAGATTTGAAAAACCGAGACCGGGTACAAATCGAGACTTTTCGACTACCGAGACCGAGACTGGGCTAGTCTCGGGTTTTGACCGAGACCGAGACCGAGACTTCCATCCCTAGATTGCTTAGGTCCATAGATTGTAGAGGCTATTTGTTTTAACAAAGGAAACTTGGTTAATATAAAGAGGACAGGTCGCGTGTTTAGTGCTGCTTAAGGTGGCGCTCCGAATTAGAGTTCGCAACGGGTCGAGATTTCATAACCCGACCCGACCCGACCCGAGCGAATGTCTAACCCGACCCGACCCGACCCGACCCGACCCGACTTCTACTGAGGCTGCTATACAAACACTAATTTAGATTTCCTTGTCACTTTTTTGTTTCCAGTGTTTTTATATTTCATATGTTTTGATAAGCTACAGCACACATGTACATGCGGGAATCTTGGGGGGGGGGGGCAAGCCTTCCTCCAGATTTTAGATTCCGGGACAAGCCCCTCCCCCTAAGATTTGACCCATCGGTACAAGCCCCCCTCGTTGTTGCTAAAAAAAGTGCTGTAAAATGCTTCAACAATGAGCAAAAGGCAACAAATCGCTAAAAAATGTCAGCATTTTGCAAATGATTTCCCATTTTTAAGAAAAATTGAAAATAATAGCGTTTTTGTCAGTTCAAGCCCCCAAAACGTCGGGACAAGCCCCCCCCTAAATTTCGAAAAATACAGGAGAAGCCCCCCATCAGACCGAGACCCTATGTACATGTATGGACTAAAGTAGCTAGTTTTGGGCTGAAAAGAACTATGACATCGGAAAACCTGTTACATAGTCTGCAGCGGGTACATTCGGTTGAAAATATCATCAAAGCAGAAAAATTCAATATAAAACTCAAGGATATATACCCAAGATTTTCGACCCAAGCTGACCCGCACAACCCGCGGGTTGGAAAATCTCAACCCGACCCGACCCGACCCGACCCGACCCGCACCAACCCGACCCGATTGCGAACTCTACTCTGAATAACTTCCATAACTTTATTATCTTATAAGTCGACGTAGGATCTAGCTAGAATGAATTTCGTTTAAATATATTGAAGCCTGTTACAAAGCTCTGTTTCTGAGTAAGTTTCACGTGCCTGCTGCCTTGTTCTGATTTTTTATCACCGATTGAAAATTTCTATTTTCGCTAAATGCGCATAATTTTTCAAACGGATTAACTGAGCGAAACTTTGCTCAAATTTTACGATCTATAGCTTAAACTGTAGGTAACTATGTTGCCGAGGTGTATCTTTTCTTATAATTTTAATCCAATTGTTTTGGCTCAAAATACACTAGTTTTTCTAAAATTGGTAAACTTGAAATCGCTGCAGAATTTCACCAAAAACAGAAATCAACATTTTCGAAGAAGGTACACCTGAATCTATGTACTTATTTTCTAACCTTAAGTCAAATTTCACAATGAAAAAACGACATGGAGGAGAGCTATCACGATTCAAAAAAGGCTATTGCCGATCAGAAAAATCTGAGGTTTGCCCACACAAACGACAGTGTCAAAAAATAGAGCGTATTTTTCAATGCAAATATCCATTGAGAAAAGTTGGAGAAACCAAAAAGTAGCTAACGAAAAATTAGCTTGAAAAATAGTGGATTTTGTCAATATCGCTCAACGTAATTTGAAAATTTTTTTACAAATGTTTGCCTACACAAACGACTTTTTAAAAAGTTGCAGTCACCTATTATCTGCGGAAAACCGTTATCAAAAGTAACAAAAGCCATATACAATTTTTCGGAAAATCGATTTGAAGATTTTGCCATATCAAAATTCAGGTCAAAAAATTAATTTCAACAAAACTACATGATATATATATCAAACGAAAGCTAATTCACTGCTGAACAACCTTTCTTCAAGAACAAAGACCTGAAAACGTGACTGAAAACTTTTACTGCCCAAAGTCAGTTATTCAGAGCGCCACCTTAATGGAATCAGGTTCTCAACCTACCTGCTTAAATTTCCCATAAATATACAACAATATAATTATACCATATGTATTTTTTTGGCTGAACATTAATTTTGTTTCAAATTTGTGCAACTAAAATGGTTGGCTAATTAGTTTTTTGGACGTTTAAACTTGCACACATAGTTTCTAACTGACGCACATAGCTGGCTGACTGCGTATGTTACTGCGAGTCGAAATTAATGACACTCTCAAACTTTAATTTTCCGCGCGTGTGTGATTTTGTACTTTTTTGGTATGATTTATGTCACAACCGCTGGATTCCTTTTTCAGCAAGTTACGTCGTCTGTGCTAGCGGACATAGTGCCAAAAGTGTTGAGATGTTTTTCAGGTGTTTATCCAATGACAACATGTAACAGTGGGCCAATTTGGGTGTGCTTCGTGGCTGCATTTGAGGACATATTCAAAAAAGTGGCTGTTTTACTGACTTTTGTTGATATTTGCGGCAACCTCCTTGACAGGGCATTCGTCTTTGGGCCTGTTTTTTGAGCCACCAACTGAACACTAGACTATTGGTCACCCAATTTCCGCATGATAAAATGTTCCTAAATCTTAAATGAATCTTACATAGTTTTTGTGCGGGTAAAGGTGAAGCTGAGTGGCTTGGCATGGTTGTGTCATCATCAAATACGAATTCATTGTCAGCACAAATTGGCAGGTCTTATCCAAAATTATTGAAAGTATCGGATTAGATTTAACTTTATTTCGTCAATAACGCAGCGTCAGTTAAACGTAATTTATTGAAACTTGGCACATAGCGAGATACTGTATGGGAGCCATGTTGGGCAAAATTTCAGCCGGCTATTTTCATTTTGTGCTGCACTATTAGCAAAATCAATTTAAATCTAATCCGTTAAATCCAATGTTGGATAAGGCCCTTAGCTAAGCTTCTGAGCTAACCTTTGCTCATCCTTTTCACTTGTTGCAGCCGTCTCCTATCTCATCAACTCCTTCAGTCACACCAGTCACAGAACATTACATTTGCTGCTAAACGAAACACCTCTGTTCTCCGTTGGGCTTAGTTGATGGTCGTAAGGCCCTGATTGTAGTTATTGCAGCAGTGCTACGGTATTACGGTGCTGTATTGGTGGCAATATATACACATAACTAAGGAGGCATGCTGAAGGGCGTGCTGAAGTCGCAGGACCATCTGTCTCGGTTGCAGATCGCGATCGGGTCGGCGGACGTGGAGTTCGACAACGTGCTGGAGAAGGTGAGGCCGTGGGGGTTCTACCAGAAGCGCATGTGGTTCATGTGCAACGTCTGCATGGACGCCATCATCGGCATGAACATGGTCGTCATGATGTTCGGCAACATACACCCAAAGGCCACCTGTCTAGACCCCACCCCACACCCCGACGCCAACCACACCGCCGCACCCGACAACACCACCGACACCTGCCACGGCATCTACACCTGCCACGACCTGCAGTTCGACGAAGACGTATCCACTGTGGTCACTGAGGTCAGTCTCATCCCCCGCCCCTAGCACATTTGTTCACATGTATGGGTTATGGCACTGGTTGGCGTGCTATAAGCAGGGGTGGACGCGGGTTGGGTTGGGTTGGAAAATTTGAGCCGTGGGTCGACCTGCGGGTACCCACTTCAGGCTGCTCGGGTCGAAAAAATTTTTTCCGACCCGTCAAAACTGGAACCTGAAGAAATTGTCTATAAGGGTCCCTCCTTCGTTTTTATAGCCCAGACAAAAAAATTTCTGAAACGTCTCCAATTGACAAAAGTTGGCCTAAAAATTAAAAAATTCTAAAAAAAATTTCCTGGGGGCTCCCGCCCCCAGACCGCCGCAAACTCTGTGACTTACTATTCCTTGTTATTAACTTTCATGAAAGCCTATATATGTACGCATGTCTACTAGAGTACATTATGCTGTACTTGTGTATATAATATACTGTCTGACATGAAGTTCCCGTCTTTTGTTTTTAATTTACCTGTCGGAAAAAATTTTTGATTACGTCTCCAGTCCACTTGACCAAATTTGTCCAAAAATTGAAGAAACCTCCATTTTTCTGGGGGCTGCCGCCCCTAGAACCGCGCAACAGTTATTTTATTTAATTTAGTTTAAATGACCAAATTTATATTTTGTTATGTAAGCCACTTCGCCAATAAGTGTAAAAATAATTGGATTCTGGGGGCTGAGGCCCTCAGACCCCGCAATAGTGAGTTTAAACAAGTGAGCAAAAAAGTGGACAAGGTGCGACCCCCCCTTTTCAAAATCCTGGCTACACGCCCTTGTATACATATATACCTAATGTAGGTACGTTATGGTTATACCGTGGTGGGTCAAAGTGGGTCGCGGGTCGTGTTTTACGGCGCGGGTTGGGTCGCGGGTTACCCACGAGTGTCGAGCCGCGGGTTGGGTTGGGTCGCGGGTCGAAAATTTCGACCCGCGTCCACCCCGCATAGGCACCTGACCCCGGGGCCCGGGGGGGGGCCACACAGGGCCAACACAACAAAAAAAAACCAAAAAAAAAATCAAATTTTTTTAACCCCAATACTCCACAGGCCCCAACCAACCCCCCCCCCCCCCCCCCCCCACCCCTGGCTATAAGTGATTTATACGCATGTTTCTGTGAAACTCCGATTGCAGGGGCACGAGTGCGCGAAGCGTACGTACGAGTGCACCTGCACGAGGGTTTCACACATGCGTATCAATTACTTTTAGCACAACAAGCAGTGCTATAAGTTGCTTGTGATTTGGTTTTCAATACGTACGTAAAATTTTCTGTAATTTTCAAAAATATGTCAAGACTGGTGGGGATCGAACCCACAATACTGTGATTCCAAGTCAGACGCCTTATCCATTAGGCTACAGCCTTGCTGATGACAGTCTAGTAAGTAACCTTGGTATTTGTCACATCTTACTTCTATCAAGAGTATATGCATACTGAATGTTCGTACTACGTAGGTATCGCAATGCGTACACACATCTGTTATAAACTAAAGTCTGACCAAAAAAGGTTGAGTCACTTAGGGTGGATTTCACTAAGGTGGTTTTACTAAACCATGGTTTTACGTCCGTTTTCATATGATTTGCACATAATTTCATTACAAAATATAGCCTGATTCGTTACGAATTTCCTAGATTTTCTTAAACTATGGTTTTAGCTCAGCTGAAATTTCAGCAAAACAGAGACCTGCTGTGCTACCAATTTCAGCTGCGCTAAAACCATGGTTTAAGAAAATCTACGAAATTCGTAACGAATCAGACTATATTTCGTAATATTCTTACTAAAGTAAAACCGTTCTGTCTCCATGTTCGTAGAGTAGGGCATTATTGAGCTTATTTGAGAATAAGTGCAAATCATATAAAAACGTACGTAAAACCATGGTTTAGTAAAAGCACCTTTGTGAAATCCACCCTTAATGTTTTGCTTGTTGCATAAAAATGGTAAGAGATAGCCCCAACAAAGTATATATATTCTTGACCCTTGGGACGAGTAGAATTTCATAGTGACCATCACAGGTCACTGCTGGTCACTCTGACAAAAAAGTTACTGTACACCTACCAAATTCACAAGTAACATTCCAAATATATTGTAGGTTTATGTCCAGCAGACGAAGTTTCGAATGAGCTATTGATGTCCACTCAATGTCCACTCAGTGTCCACTTAATAACTGTCGAAGAAAAAGTGCTTTTTTGTTACTAAAAGAATTCTTGAATACTTTCACGGTCCAATTTTCCTGTCATAGTGTGGACAATAACGCGGTCTACTTGTTCCGACTTCTTATTTTACTGTATTGTACTGTAGCTGAAGTTAATACACCCGGTGTCACAGGAAAATCCGCCCCTCAGGAAAATCCGCCCCCCGGACACATTTTCCTAGGAAAATCTGCCCCCCCCCCGGACACATTTTCCTAGGAAATTTTGTCCCCCCTCAGGAAAATCCGCCCCCCCCCCAAAACCACGTTTTCACTGTACTTCAACGCTTTCCGTCATCGTTTTCAAACTTCATACTCACACTACTAATTTCTGTTGTGTTGGCTTGGCTTAGTATTGTACGTACATTATTCTGTGTTGCTGAATTTCGTCTAAATACGTATATAAGTGCGGATGGCAGTGTTGTGAATTTTTTATTTTTATCAAAGGTTTCTGGAAAATCCTAATTTCCACATGGTTTATTCCTATTCGTATTTGAAAATTTTGCATTTTTCCGCCAAAATTGCACTAAAAACCAATTTTCTCGTTATATACGCATTTTCATGAAAATTCCTTGAGGGCGCTTTAGCTAATTTTTTTCAGGGAATCTTTTAAGCGAATAAAAAATTTTTGCATTTTCCCGCCAAAATTTCACTCATAACCGATTTTCTTGTTATATACGCATTTTCATGAAAATTCCTTGAGGGCGCTTTAGCTAACTTTTTTCAGGGAATCTTTTAAACGAATAAAAATTTTTACATTTTCCAGCCAAAATTTCACTTATTTTCTTTTTTTAAGGAAAAATGCCTGATTACTACGATATAATTCATTACCTGCAAACGAAAGAATATCCTCTAATGAAATGGAAAGAGGAGTGCGACGGAAAACAAGAAATGAAAGACTTGAAACGAAATCTAAGGCGCCAAGTCCACAGTTACAAGCTTGTTAATGGTGAGGTCTGCACTGTAACTGAATAATTATATACTTGACTCCAATATATGTACTTCGTCATTTAAGGTCATGTGTACACGTCGTATATTTTCATTCACAACTTATACAAACTATATATAACATATATTCTTTGAAGTACGAACTATATAATTTTAGACATATATAAGTTTCGTCTTGTTTTAGGTATTCTGCACCATCGCTCTAAATCAGGAACGTTTCAACGTGTTGTTATTTCCGAAACAGAACAAAAGGCTCTGATCACCGATGCTCACGATCACAGAGGTCACCTCGGCAGAGATCGAGTGCTAGCATATTTGAGCGAGTCTTATTATTGGGACGGAATGGTGTGTGACGTCAAAGATTAAATCAGCACCTGCCATAAATGCCAAACAGTGAATCCTCGTGGATTTGACAAGACAAATTCCGAGTTGCACCCCCTTCCAGTTAAATCAGTTTGGCATCGCGTAGAAATTGATCTTATTCCTATGCCACCCAGCTTTGAGGGCAATAAGCATTTGTTGACTCTAGTTGATCTGTTCAGCAAGTGGCCGGAAGCGGTGCCTATTCCAGATAAATCGGCAGTCACAGTAGCCAAGGCTCTGTACAGAATTTTTTTAGACAAGGGTTTTCCTCAAGTTCTCTCGTCCGATCAAGGTCGCGAATTCGTGAATTCTACCCTTGAACAGTTACTTTTGATTAAGAATGTTGAGAAACGTGTTTCTTCGGCGTACCATCCACAATCACAAGGGCTGGTTGAACGTTTCAACCAAACTATTCAAGCGATGATGGTGAGATCGGTAAAGGACCCTGAGCAGAGAGACTGGGAACAGCTTGTGCCAGAAATGTTGTATTCCTACCGTACTGTGCCACAGCAGTCGAATAAGCATCAACCATTTGTTGTAATGTTTGGTCGAGAGCCAATAAAACAAATAAGTTGATGCGACTGATGCTGAACCGATGTTGTCGCTGATAGCCAAGTTAGACAGTTTGCAACAATCGAGGGAAATTGTATACAAAAAAGTTGCTGAAAATATTTCAAACATTTATACTTTGCACGGCTCAGGACAAACAGAAGTTGCAATATGCACGCAAAAGAAACAAAGGTCAACTTATTCAAGAAGGTGACGAGGTTCTTCTGTACAATGCTAAGCGCAAGTATAGAAAAGGGTCAAAAATGGAGCCAGCGTGGAACGGCCCCTATGCAGTTCTCAAATGTTTTCCTAAAGGTGGTGTGCAGTTGAGAAATATATATAGTGGTCAAGTGCTGAAAAAGCTGTACAACAAATGTTTGCTCAAAAAGTATAGCAAACGGTGCAGAATCGTTTTCGGTTCAAGTGAGGCGATTTCGGACGATGACAGTGAAAACGTTTTACCTACTGAGCCGGTGGACATTTCGAACGATAGCAGTGGGAACGCTTTACCTACTGAGCCAGTTGACGTAATGTCAGACACCAATAGTGATGTCCCGGATGCCCCTAGCTCCCAATCATCAGAAAAAATTGGTTTATTTGAACAGTTAGAATCGAAAAAAACAAGGGGCGCCAGTAGCAGCTGCTAGTCCGACATATGAGTCAGCGGACACTGTGGAAATTTTCGGTGAGAACAGCGTAAACGTGCCTGAAAACCGAAACTTTAGTCCGGCGTCAGTAGCTCTACGCAGAGATATTGCAAAGAAACTGAATATCAGCGGTATTATTCAACCCCTCGAGTGACGTCTGCCAGTTATCTAGGTCGCCCTGACAAAACACCATCCATCCGAGGCGATGGGAATTGCTACTTTCGTTCTCTCTCATTTATTCTAACTGGTACAGAAAATCATCATAAACTGATTCGTGACCTAATAATTGAACACATGTCCACCCCTGCCACTTCTGCAAAATTAGAAGATTACCTTCGGCAAAATCCACAGCTATATTAGAAAGAAAGCGGAATGCAAAATCTGGGGACTTGGGCCACTGATGCGGAAGTTTTAGCCAGCGCTTTGGCTTTGCAAATCGATATAGAAGTGTATTCCAAGTTCGGTGACGGGTATTGCTGGCAACGGTACTATTGTGACCATCGCCGATTGTCAGAGTCGGTTTTGTACTTTCGAAATCAAAGCGTACACTTTGAACCAGTGCTTAGCGTAAAGCGTTAGCAGGAGACAGCAGATTGCTATTTAGTTTAAATAGTTGATGTCCTTATTTGTTAACTGTGGTCGTGTTTTTGTATTGAATTTGAATCTCATTTAATCTCAGGTGATAACTCGGTTACGTGTCTATAGTTTCTGTCGTGGTAGCTTTTTTTAATTGTTGACTAGTCCTATTTTTCATTTATCTACATAGTTTGCAGTTTCTTGTGTGCAACGTTATTTTGCAAATAAATCGTTTTTGAACACGACCTTTTGGGACTTATTGAATTAATGAATTATACAAGGCGCATAACTTAACTGTAAGGCGTAACGTACATAAGCGCATGAACCACACGTGTGAGTAGGAAAGTTTGAAAACGGTGATGAAAAGCGTTCAAGCGTTGATATTCAGTGAAAACGCGATGTTTTTTTTTTGGGGGGGGGGCGGATTTTCCTGAGGTGGGACGGATTTTCCTAGGAAAATGTGTCCGGGGGGCGGATTTTCCTAGGAAAATGTGTCCGGGGGCGGATTTTCCTGGGGGGCGGATTTTCCTGTGACACCGGTAAACTGACCACTCGACCACTAGGGGGGCAAATCGAGATTTTTTTCACAAGTTGCAGATATGAATCTTGTAATTTAGCCTATCTGAACCTGCAAGAATTGCTACTACTGCTTTCTTTCACTGGTGACTGACCATTGGTCATTTCCCAAAAAGTGGCACCAACTGTCTTTAGTGCCTGACTACTCAAAACTGATCAAAAATAACGCTTAAAACTTGATTACAACATATTTTTTAAATGTTGATCTGCCCTTAATCAGCAATTTTCAGTCGATAATAGTTCAACTACCTCAATTTTAACTCACTGCAAAATAGGAATTTTTAAAAAGATTTAATTGAGCAATATTTTAGCATAAATTATGCTATTTTTGACTAAAAATGCTATTTAAGATATGAGTAAATAATTTTTAACATAATTTCAAGTTTTAATACAGTTATAGCAGCAGTGGTCACTCCAGCAATGTTACACACTGTACTCAGTAATGTTCATAGTTTATAAAGGGGATTTTGCACGTCGCCGCTGCGTCGGGGTAGCCGAGTGGGCCAGCGGATGGGTCGACGGTTCGATCCCCAACTTGTAATGTTGATTTTATTTTTCTTTTTTAGTTGAACATATTTTATTATTGCATTTCTAACATAATTAAAGCTTTCTGTGCATTTAAACTTGTTGTTTTTTAAACCAGTTTGTAATTTTAACAATTCTACACAGAAACATTGCAACTATGATTTCTGCTTAAATAGGTCTGTAAAACTTTTAAAATAACAACTTTAAATGCACAGAAAGCTTTAATTATATTAGAAATGCAATAAAATATGTTAAACTAAAAAAGGAAAAAATAAAATCAACATCACACGTTGGGGATCGACCCGTCGATCCATCCGCTGGCGAGTAGCGCCTCCGACCACTCGGCTATCCCGACGCAGCGGCGACGTGCAAAATCCCCTTCATAAACTATGAACATTACTGAGTACAGTGTGTAACATTGCTGGAGTGACCACTGCTACTATAACTGTATTAAAACTTGAAATTATGTTAAAAATTATTTACTCATATCTTAAATAGCATTTTTAGTCAAAAGTAGCATAATTTATGCTAAAATATTGCTCAATTAAAATTTTTTGAAAATGCCCTCTATTTTGCAGTGAGTTAAAATTGAGGTAGTTGAACTATTATCGACTGAAAATTGCTGATTAAGGGCAGATCAAGTTTTAAGCGTTATTTGTGATCAGTTTTGTGTAGTCAGGCACTAAAGACAGTTGGTGCCACTTTTTGGGAAATGACCAATGGTCAGTCGCCAGTGAAAGAAGTGAACGTTTTTGAAATTAAGCAGTAGTAGCAATTCTTGCAGGCTCAGATAGGCTAAATTACAAGATTCATATCTGCAACTTGTGAAAAAATATCGATTTGCCCCCCTAGTGGTCGAGTGGTCAGTTTACCGGGTGTATTAAATTCAGCTACAGTACAATACAGTAAAATAAGAAGTCGGAACAAGTAGACCGCGTTATTGTCCACACTATGACAGGAAAATTGGACCGTGAAAGTATTCAAGAATTCTTTTAGTAACAAAAAACCACTTTTTCTTCGACAGTTATTAAGTGGACACTGAGTGGACATTGAGTGGACATCAATAGCTCATTCGAAACTCGTCTGCTGGACATAAACCTACAACCTATATTTGGAATGTTACTTGTGAATTTGGTAGGTGTACAGTAACTTTTTCGTCAGAGTGACCAGTAGTGACCAGTGATGGTCACTATGAAATTCTACTCGTCCCAAGGGTCAAGAATATATATACTTTGTTAGGGCTATCTCTTACCATTTTTATGCAACAAGCAAAACATTAAGTGACTCAACCTTTTTCCTGCCGCCACCTCAGTGGCGGCAGGACTTTACATTACTTTTCGTTTTGTAATTACATGTGTGCATTGTTCTGCATCAAAATACGGTTAAAGTATCGGGTTATATAGTAAGCATAGGGTTTTGTTAACTTTGAATAAAAAAAATTTAGAAATTTTTTGATTTAAGTTTTGAAATGTTTTGACTTACTTTGATGAGTCGTTTTTTGCCGAAAAGTGCCCATCCGAGGAAGGGGGACAACGACGTTTTTTCCACGAATAAATTTTTGATCGTTCCGTTTTGTATTTTTAATTTTTAACATATTAAAGTACAACGTTCAAGAACTAATCAAATAATGATAAATTAATTAGAATAATCAATACGTTGCAAGTGAGAACCTAGCCCCTTCATTCTCTAAAGCGGCATTGCATAAGTAAGATAAGCCCGTTAGAGATAGGCCCGTTAGAGTAGTTGAGGGGATTTACGAAAGCTCAGCATTGGTCCAGTAGCACTGGTCTGCAAATTCAGAGACGGGTGGTTCGAATCCCAATTGAGTCATTCCAATGAAGATGCTGTCTGTCTTCCAGTAAAAAACCCCGTTGGGGGGGTACCCCCCCCCTCAGTTCAGTGCCCCGTCTTCAGTTGAGGGGGGGTACCCCCGCCTCATTTCAGCACATCAACAAAAGTCCTTGTTAGTGTCTTGAAATGAGGGGGGGGGGTACCCCCCCTCAACTGAAGACGGGGTACTGAACTGAGGGGGTGGTACCCCCTCTCAGTTGAGTACGGGGTCTTCAGATGAGGGGGGGGGTACCCCCCCCCCTCAAAACCGTACATAAACGGGCTATTTCGCGCTGCGCATTGGACGCACGCCCGAAGGCATAATAGGAAGAGTGTCATACTCTTCCTATTATGTACTCTTGGTAATATCTAAGCTTCTATTTAAAATATCCTACTCTTGGGCTCGAAAGAATTTTAGCTTAAATAGGTTTTATCAAGAGTACATAATAGTGTCTCACTCTTTATAGTCTTTGTATAAAGAGTGAGACACTATTATGTACTCTTGGTTTTATTTAAATTGAGGTATGAAAGCCAAAAATGGTTGGCCTTGATATTTTTTCAAGTAACCTAATAGGTAGCTTGAGTACGCCTGTTTAATTTTAAGATAAAATTTGTTCTAGTAGTTACTTCAGCAGTTAGAATCAGACGCTTAAGGGGGTAGTGTCGCGAAAGCAGTCGACTTTGCGTAACTGTAAAACATTTTTAGAAAAAGATAAGACATCGTTCTTTATATAGTTTAAAAATGTGTTAAGGCAAGTATTTTCGCCAAGTTTCATCAAAATTGATGCAGTATACTGTTTGCAGTGAGGTCGCAAAGTCGGAAAAATGACGTTTTAAAAACCTATTCACATTCGATTTTTTCGTCACAATTATCAACTTATTTGTTTAGTTTATTTACACAGACTAAAAGGACATATGTTGTAGTTTATGCACACAAAATTTAGTGCAAATTGATTGAGTGGATGCGGAGTAATACCTGTTTGAACTGTGAAACTGTGCGTAAACAGTGAAGTACTCACAGCAATAATGATAAATTGTGAAAAATTTAGACGCTTATTTTAAAATCAAAAGAAAAACGAACCTTCATTTTTCTTTTTTCTTATTTGTGGCAAAAACCTGTGCGTCGACACGTTATGTGTGCTTCACAAGCTGGCCAATCTGATATCTGGCTGAACTTTTTGAATTTTCATATCCTTATTGTGTGATGTCTGGCTTACAATCGGTGATTGGTTCAAGATATCGGTAGATATTGGTAGTCTACTGTCTGGCAGTACTTATTTAACACAGTATAGCATTGGACTAGTTTCTCAGTGAACGTACAAGTTCAAAGCAAAACGATCTCTTTTTGCAACCTATGAGCAAAACTGCTTTGGCGACACTACCCCCTTAACAGCTCTAATTTTATCAAAGAAATAGTTTTGGCCCTTTTTGATAGTGACACCATCGTCCATGTTATGTTTCTGCTTATGCGCAACAATTTCTTAGAATCAGTTGTTTAGAGTCTGTTTGTGTGATTAAAGTAGTATATATAATACCAAATCTTTAACTAGAACTTGTTATTATTAAATGTATTGTACTATCCTTATTTTCATGAAAAACATAATAACGATCATCCTTTTGGAACGGCAAATGGTAGAAACTTTATTTTTGCACCACTAGATGCACAACAAAATTTTGCCATTGCACAGCTTTTTAATTTTAAAAAAAAAATCAATTAACGTTAGTTTTACGCGTTATCAACGCTTTAAAGATAATATCAGTCCATTACAATTACTTTGAAAAAGATATGATGCACTACTAGCATCGTACACGTGTACTTGCTCATTGTAAACATTGAACTTGTGAGTACATGCTAGTAGTGCATCAAATCTTTTTCAAAAACTTTTTCGCAATATTACATAAGACGAAGTCGCTTCCAAAAACTCACATGGAAAATTTGACTTCATAAATGACTTCATACTGTGCATCTGGTCAACCTAGTCTAAACTAGACGCACTAGACTTATTTTAAAGTTTAAATTTTAAAGTGTTTGCATAAATGAAACTTGATACATATGATAATGCAGACTAGTCTTAAAAAATTTCTTTTTCACTCAGAACTAAAAATATGAGATATCTTTTTCGATTTTGCAATTGGCCAAAAACCAGGAAAAATGCGGCAAATATGAGGAAAACCAAAAAATTTAGAAAGAAACCTTAAATTGAGATATTGTATTGAGATATTGTATGAATATAGCAGGAGGTTCAAATTACAGGCATTACAGGCATGAATTTCTACTTAGCGTTCACATAAAACTTTGTTAAAAACTGTTGGGGAATAATTGTATGTGTTCAGGAATTTGTTGGCGGCAGGACTAAATTTTGTAAAAGTTCGTATGTGTCAAAAGCATAAATTCACTATAAAAGTTTGCATGAAAATGCTGCTTGTTTGGTCAGACTTTAATTCCACGACACTGCCGCTGTTGCAATACGAGAAATATTATGCGAATTGATGTCTGTGTCGGAGTGGCCTAGTGGTTAAGACGGTGGACTAGAAAACAGCGTATTCGACGGCGCTGGTTCGATTCCTCTTGTCTTTACTTTTCTTTCGATTTCTGCAGAGTGCGGTATAAGTAGGGTGGACGCTGTAGCGTGCAGTATAAGTAGGTTGCACGCTAAAGCGTGCAGTATAAGTAGGGTGCACGCTACAGCGTGCCGTAATAACCAGGTTATAGCAGGCTTCAAATACACTAAACCAAATTACAACGGTTGGTTAGAGTGCGTGCTGGATTGTAAATACTCAGATTTTTTAATTGCATTGTCAAATTATTCTGAATTTTTGTGAATAGGAAAAACGATTTGTTGTTTTGATTACAAACTTTGTTGATTTGTTTATTGCTATGTTGAATGGTTTGTGTGCTGTTTCAGTATCGCCTGTATTGCACGCGCAGCATCATCTCCCTGCTGCTGACCACGGGCCAGATGGGCGGCGTGCTGGTGGGCGCGCTGTTCTGGGCCCAGATGGCCGAGCTGTTCGGACGTAGACGGGTCAGTCACTGACTGTGTGTGTCTATGTGTGGTGCTGTGTGTGGTGTGTGCGTGTGTGTGTGTGTGTGTGTGTGTGTGTGTGTGTGCTGCTGCAAAAATGTGGTGTTTTAGGTGCTGTTCGCCATCTACTGCCAGCTGGTGCTGCGCGGGCTGTTGTCCAGCTTCAGCCCGACGCTGCTGGTGTACAACGTGTATGCGTGTGTGGTGTGTGTGTGTGCGTGTGTGGTGCTGCAAAGATGTGGTGTTTTAGGTGCTGTTCGCCATCTACTGCCAGCTGGTGCTGTGCGGGCTGTTGTCCAGCTTCAGCCCGACGCTGGTGGTGTACGGCGTGCTGCTGTTCCTGATCGGGTGCGGGGCGGGCGGGTTCTGGTGCGTGTCGTTCGTGATCGTGCAGGAGATCGTGGGGCGGAAGCACCGGCTGTTCGTGACCGTGCTCAACGGCTGGCCGGTGGGCGTGATGGTGTTCTGCTTCATGGCCTTCTTGCTGCGCGACTGGCGCCGCATCCCGCTCACCATCAACCTGGTCGGCCTGCCCATGCTCGCCTGCTTCCTCTGGGTCTACGAGAGCCCGCGCTGGCAGCTCCAGCACCGCAAGTACAAGGAGGCCCAGCGCACCCTAGAGCTCATCGCCAACACCAACGGCAAGAAGGCCCCCTCCATCCAGTACCTCATCACGCTCATCGAGGCCGCCAAAAGCGCAGGCCCGGACGGGGGGGTCGTGGAGCAGACCGACGCCAAACGCACCACCGACAAGAAATATTACTATCGCCATCTGTTCAGGTACAGAGACTCATAAGGAGTACACACGATCTCCACCAACACTGCGACACTAATCCACTATTACTCTTTACTCAGGTGTACAAATGGTGTCAACTAACCCTGTGACCCTAGTCCACTGTTACTGATTGTTCCCTGTTTAGGACTCGTCAACTGACGCAGCACATCGTGGCCCTGTGACCCTAGTCCACTGTTACTGACTGTTCCCTGTTTAGGACTCGTCAACTGACGCAGCACATCCTGGCCCTGTGACCCTAGTCCACTGTTAGTGACTGTTCCCTGTTTAGGACTCGTCAACTGACGCAGCACATCCTGGCCCTGTGACCCTAGTCCACTGTTACTGACTGTTCCCTGTTTAGGACTCGTCAACTGACGCAGCACATCCTGGCCCTGTGACCCTAGTCCACTGTTACTGACTGTTCCCTGTTTAGGACTCGTCAACTGACGCAGCACATCCTGGCCCTGTGACCCTAGTCCACTGTTACTGACTGTTCCCTGTTTAGGACTCGTCAACTGACGCAGCACATCCTGGCCCTGTGACCCTAGTCCACTGTTAGTGACTGTTCCCTGTTTAGGACTCGTCAACTGACGCAGCACATCCTGGCCCTGTGACCCTAGTCCACTGTTACTGACTGTTCCCTGTTTAGGACTCGTCAACTGACGCAGCACATCCTGGCCCTGTGACCCTAGTCCACTGTTACTGACTGTTCCCTGTTTAGGACTCGTCAACTGACGCAGCACATCCTGGCCCTGTGACCCTAGTCCACTGTTACTGACTGTTCTCTGTTTAGGACTCGTCAACTGACGCAGCACATCCTGGCCCTGTGACCCTAGTCCACTGTTACTGACTGTTCCCTGTTTAGGACTCGTCAACTGACGCAGCAGAACCTGGCCCTGTGACCCTAGTCCACTGTTAGTGACTGTTCCCTGTTTAGGACTCGTCAACTGACGCAGCACATCCTGGCCCTGTGACCCTAGTCCACTGTTACTGACTGTTCCCTGTTTAGGACTCGTCAACTGACGCAGCACAACCTGGCCCTGTGACCCTAGTCCACTGTTAGTGACTGTTCCCTGTTTAGGACTCGTCAACTGACGCAGCACATCCTGGCCCTGTGACCCTAGTCCACTGTTAGTGACTGTTCCCTGTTTAGGACTCGTCAACTGACGCAGCACATCCTGGCCCTGTGACCCTAGTCCACTGTTACTGACTGTTCCCTGTTTAGGACTCGTCAACTGACGCAGCACAACCTGGCCCTGTGACCCTAGTCCACTGGTAGTGACTGTTCCCTGTTTAGGACTCGTCAACTGACGCAGCACATCCTTGCCCTTGCCTTCAGCTGGTTTACCGTCTCCCTGGTCTCCTACGGCTTCACCTTCAGTGTCCAGCACTTGCCCGGCGACCGATATTTCAACGGATTTCTCATGGCACTTCTCAATGGCTGTTTTATTTGGTCTCTACTATTGCTCGATAAATAGTAAGGCCACTAGTAAGGCCACTGTTACGTTAGGTCGTGTTTTATTCGCGCTTTTATTAACTTTTGACCCTGGATTAACGCTGCACTATCAATTCTGGATAGTTTTTCACATACGGCACAACCTTAATGTTTCAATATATATGCATACATACATACATACATACATACATACATACATACATACATACGTACATACATACATACATACATACATACATACATACATATATATTACATAAGTTTAATGTTCTGCATTAATATTTATATTTTACCCGAAAAGAATAATTATAGTTTTGATTGAGGTTTGTTTACCAAATGCATTTTAACCTGCCTAGTGATGTTTGGCACTGGTCCAATGGGAACCTGCACTGATGCGCCCATGTTTTGTTGTTTAGCAAACTCATAAAGCCGTTGGATGAGTTTAAACTGCAATGACTCTGTTAGTGTGACGTAGTATGGACGTGTGGGACGTAGTAAGTGGTAGTGCGTAGTGTGGCTGAGACAGTGGATGGTGTATTTTGTTTCAGCTTTGGTCGCCGCATCATCCACCAGGCCTCGCTCTGCACCGGCAGTCTCTTCTGTTTCGCCGTCTTCCTCGTTAAACTCGCTGGTACGACGTCACTCCCACACTCCTCCCCCCCCCCCCCCCTTCTGCTCCGCCGTCCTCCTCGTTCAACCCGCTGGCCGCCCCCCCCCCCCCCCTCCCCCCCCCCCACACACACACACACTCACACACACACACACTCACACACACACACACTCACACACACACACACACACACACACACACTCACACACACACACACACACACACACACACACACACACACACACACACACACACACACACACACACTCACACTCACACACACACACACACACACACTCACAGACACACACACTCACAGACACACACACTCACACACACACTCTCACACACACACACACACACTCACAGACACACACACTCACAGACACACACACTCACACACACACTCTCTCACACACACACACACACACACACACACACACACTTACACACACACTCACACACACACACACACACACTCACACACACACTCACACACAGTCACACACACACTCACACACACACACTCACACACACACAGTCACACACACACTAGGGATGGAAGTCTCGGTCAAAACCCGAGACTAGCCCAGTCTCGGTCTCGGTCTCGGTCTCGGTAGTCGAAAAGTCTCGGTTTGTACCCGGTCTCGGTTTTTCAAAGCTGTGAAAAATTTTCCTGTGGTCCCCCCTTTGGTTTATATTTTTGGCAGGAAATTTTTTTCGGAAGTTTTTATTTCATCAAAATTTCACATCAAACAGTGATTCTGTCGATTTTTTTTTCCAAAAACTTTACCGTGGTTGTTTAGGTTATCAGTAAACACAGTATTGTACACACACACAAAAATGTATGTTTGTGATTAGGTTTCTTGTTTCATATTATCTTTCAAGTCTGTCTGTGTGATTATTATTATATTTTATTCTTTAATCTTTAGTGTTTGGCTGGTCAACTTTGTCATGCCAATCGGTGACTTCACATACTTCACTGTAATTTCCAATTAGTATATATGAGTTTAGCAAAAAATCAAAAATAAATCTGTGAAAGTTCAACTAGACGCACTACTCAAAATTATGCGGTGAGGGTGACACATGTAGTTCGGTAGATGAAAAGGGAAGACTCTACTCCCAACTAAAATTTAGTCCCAGGGGATTGAGGGGGCACAATTTAAAGGGGTATCACGCCGGAGGCAAAGAATGAAAGAGCGTCACGACGCGCAGGTCTAATTTTTGAGCTAAAAACCCTTTTTATCTTGGGTGTATATTTTAGGAGAACATTGGTAATTCCAATACAATCTGAGCGATTTTTAACTAAATTCAGACAGTGTCTGAAATTGCTATTTTCTGGCGTGAACAAGGACAAATTGCGTCTGCTTTGGGACAAATGTCAAAATTTCACAGTATTTAAGTAGACACGGCCCCACATCCACACAAAAGGAGGAAAGAACCAGGAACGTAACCAACATTACCGTGATGTAGCTGCTAGTTATATATACATAAGGTGTCTGACCATGGTCTTGTACGTTTACCTAAAAACTTGTAAAAAGTCATCAAACAAATAGGTGAAAAAATGACAAAAAATGACCCAAAGTCTCGGTTTTGGCGGTCTCGGAATTTGGTCTCGGTCTCGGTAGTCTCGGTTTCGTGGTCTCGGTCTCGGTCTCGGTCTCGGAAAAAAAACCGAGACTTCCATCCCTGACACACACACACACTCACACACATTCACACACACACAGACACATTCACACACACATTCACACATTCACACACACACACACACATTCACACACACACACATTCACACACACATTCACACACACACATTCACACACACACACACACACACACATTCACACACACACACACATTCACACAATGACAAAAAATGACCCAAAGTCTCGGTTTTGGCGGTCTCGGAATTTGGTCTCGGTCTCGGTAGTCTCGGTTTCGTGGTCTCGGTCTCGGTCTCGGTCTCGGTCTCGGTCTCGGAAAAAAACCGAGACTTCCATCCCTGACACACACACACACTCACACCCACACACACACTCACACACACACATTCACACACACACACACACAGATTCACACACACACATACATACACACACACATTCACACACACACATTCACACACACACAGACACATTCACACACACACATTCACACATTCACACACACACACACATTCACACACACACACACACACATTCACACACACACACACATTCACACACACACATTCACACACACACACACACACACATTCACACACACACACACACACATTCACACACACACACACATTCACACACACACACGTACACACACAC
>JASANF010005509.1:0-19272 GCA_030248245.1 Trissonchulus sp. WLG1_4
TATATATATTAGGGATGTCGCGGATGTCACTTTTCACATCTGCGGATGCGGATGCGGATGCGGATGTTGACTTCTGACATCCGCGCGGATGCGGATGCGGATGCGGATCTTTTTAGAATACGTTCTAAACAAGTTAAGAGCCAAATTTTTGAAAAAATTTTCACCGAAAAATACATAATACACTAAAAATAGCAAGTATGAATGCAAGAATGAAATGAGGAATGAAGAAATGAGGCTTAGATAAAACAGTTTGTATCAAAGTTGTGCATTCATTATACATATATATCTTATAAGCCATGCGCCGCCATCAACAGTTTGTTTAAAACGCTATATATTGGTTAACTTTATGCCAACTCAAAGGCTATCGGCGTGACCCTCTGGTTACTTGATGCTTTTGGTTTTGGTTGGTGTATAATCACTATACGTATATACTTTGTCTATTCTTTTTAATCTACGAAAGCATGCAAGTTAAAAACCAATAATATTGTTTTGACAATTATTGCTTTACAAGTTTGTAGACTAGTCTCTCTCAAACATGCAAAATTCAGTTAGAATATGCCCGCAATATCAAATATTTGTAAAGCCTACTTTAGAAAAGAGCGAATTGCAACCAACAATGAGGAGAAAAAGCCTAGAATAAAGTATCAATCCACCGTTTTAAGAGCAAAAATATCGGTATATACATGCACAAAAATCAAAATTGCCGTCTAATTTTCTACATTTTTAGTAATTTTTGCCGAATCTGCAACATCCGCACATCCGCATTAAATTTTTGCGGATGCGGATGCGGATGTCAAAAAGTTGCGGATCATCCGCGGATGCGGATGCGGATGCGGATATCCGCGACATCCCTAATATATATATATATATATATATATATATATATATATATCAGGGATCGACCGGAGTTCCGGTTCCGGTTCCGGTTCCGGTACTTTTTGGTTCCGGTTCCGGTTCCGGTATTTTAAAAGTACCGGAACCGGAACCGGAACCACTAATTCTCTGACAAAGGATTTTGCTTTTAATTTTGTGTTGTTCGTCCATAAAAATTTTCCGATATATATGTGCCTCCAATTGACCACAATCGGCCTAAAAATCAAAAAATTTTCAGATTTTGTTCCGGCGAACCTCTTGCGACTCTATAACTAGTTTAGTCTTCGTCTTCTTTTTTATTCTCTTTCATCAAAGCTCATAAGTTCAACATATTACATATGTACTGTACACGAATATATACATCTTGCATACTTGTATATGTACATATAAATTTATATATATATACTAGCTTAATACATTGTTATCGTTTTATTGTTAACGGATATTGTAATATAGTACTAGTACTACATACAAATAGCTTCTGATTTTTTATTCGGGCATTCTTTCTTATGTTGCAGTGCTTATTCTTTAACAATAATGCTGTGCTTCTATATATATATATATAAATTTAGTCAAATTTATGTTTTTCGAAATTCGTGATTTTAGTGTTTTTCAATATATCAATCAAATTCATCAAAAATGATATTTTGCGACCGCTCAATCGCGTTGAGGCCAACAAAATGAGTTATTGATTGTGCAAAAGCTAGTTACTTGCGGAGAGAAATGGCAAGCCGAAATTCCACTCACGTTTGCTCTACAGTGAATGCTAATTTGTATCAATCAACTTCATTTTGTGTGTTTAGGCTTACTTTTACACCAGCTTGCCATTGTGCATCTAAAACTGGCCGCAGACTGCCGTTTTTCGAAAAGTCACATTTCAGGAGCGCCCCCTTAAGGCTCAGGAGCCGTATTCTCTACTAGTCATGACCCATGGGTGATGGGTAAAGTCAGGCTATTTCTTCGAAGTGGGGTTAATTGCCAGTTGGGGGGAGCAGTGGACCGGTCAGACTCAATCACAGGAAAACCGATAGTGAGAAAAACGTCCAAAAAGAGTGAGAATTTTTGTGAGTTTCTCACTAGATTCGCATGTACAAATTGAGTGTGAAAAACGTCTGAAAATTTCTCACGCATTTTGAACGTTTTTCGGATGGGCGGTACTGAGACGAATAATTCTCACTGGATTCTCACGTGCAAAATTAGTGAAAACATTTTCGGATAATATTATCACTTAATTCTCACTCTTTTGCGACGTCGAAAACCAGTGAGAAAAGAGTGATAAACTTTTCTCACTCGTTTTACACTCTTTTCTGACTCTGCCCAACAATCGGAAAGAGTGATAAAAGAGTGAGAAATTTTTGTCACTCGTTTCACACTTTTTCTGGCTTTAGCGTAGCGCAAGAATACAGTGCGAAACGAGTGAGAAAATTTTATCACTGCTTTCGCACTGTTTTCTCACTCGTTTCGCACTATTTTTTCACTCGTTTCACACTATTTTTGAACTCTTTTTCGATGTTCAAAACCAGTGAGAAAAATCTTACTCTTAATGACAACTTTACATGGGTGTTGTTTGCAATATTCTTCTTCTATATAACTCTATATATAACTCTTCAATATATAACTCTTACATATAAATAATACCTATTATTTAATATTTATTTCTGTATTTCTAATAAACAAGATCACCTTGATTTATTGCAGTTACTGGCATTGGTAAGACTTGGTAAGTCGCTTTATATATACTTCCTAATTACATATTTTTGGGTTGCCGACTAGCCGCGAAGCAGCAAAGGGCAACCCCTTATATTTGTCGTGTCCGTGTCGTTATTGTTGTTGTTATTATTATTATTATTATTGTTGTCCTCGGGTTTTGTAACGCGTTTTTCTCAGCCCCCCCTGGTCGGATTGGTCCCAAACTTTGTGGGTGGAATCCCTCTGAGGAGTAGATGCCCCGGACACTTGGGGGTGTATGAGGTGTCAGTGGGTGAGGTGAGGTGTGTCCTCAAAAATTGAGGTTCGCGTTGAAAAATACGTGTAAAACGGTTTTCCAACGCGTTTTTCTCAGCCCCCCCTGGTCGGATTGGTCCCAAACTTTGTGGGTGGAATGCCTCTGAGGAGTAGATGTCCCGGACACTCGGGCACCCTCCTACCCCTAGGGGGGGTCGAGTCACGTGACCTGAAAAATGGGGTCTCAAAAAAAATGTAATTAACGAAACCTGTTGTGGTAATGTTTCAATGGGGTTATATAGGTAAGTCGAATACTAAAGTGTGTTTCCAGAACGAAAGCTATTGTGCTTGTGTGTTGCAATAATAAGGACTCTTCTGGGTCCCCCTATGACCCCCTGAGGGTAGCCCCCCCCCCCCCCCTTAGGGTACCATGCCCCAGAGGGCCAAAGGGGTCAATTTTTCGAAATCGAGATTTTGATGTTTCTAGGGGTAATTCGAGCTCCTGAACACGCATAGAGGGTCTCCTGCCTAGAATAGAGGGTCCCCTACCGTCGGCAACCCGTTTATTGCCGTTAGGAGATATTTCAAGTTAGTATCGTCGATTATTTTATTCCAGGTTGAGTTACATAACGTATACTAGTTTTCCACATTTCATCTGTTGCATCCGATTGTATAAATTGCTGAGCTTTGGATGCTTCTTTCCGGATAGAAAACCGAGTTTCCTTATTTAGTGTGACACAACTTTTACAAAGTGACTTGTTTAACAAATTATATACATTTTTTTATTTTGGAAATCTTAAAAAATGAACCGAGCACATAAAAAATCTGAAAAGTTTGATGCAAATAACTCTCAATAAGTGCTGCGAAGTCTTAGAAATAGTGTGAATTGAGTGAGAAAAGAGTGAGAAAATAGTGCGAATTGAGTGTGAAAAGAGTGAGAAATTGTTCAGCGCAGTATAGCTGGAGTGAGAAAGCAGTGATAAAAGAGTGAGAAAAGAGTGAGAAAACAGTGTGAAAAGAGTGAAAAAACAGTGTGAAAAGAGTGAGACTTTGCTCAGCGCTGTCTAGCGAGAGTGATAAAACAGTGTGAAAACAGTGATAATAGAGTACAAATAGAGTGAGAATATAGTCCGAAAAGAGTGAGAATGTGCTTCTGGCTAAATTTCTCACTGGTTTCGGATGCGTGCGAAAAGAGTGAGAAAAAGTCAGAATTTAGTGATAAAAAGTGTGAAACGGGTGAGAAACGAGTGCGAAACGAGTGTAACTTTGCTCTCCGAATCGAGTAAGAAATTTTTCTCACTCTTTTTGCACCCTTTTTGGATGCGCCTTTTTCTTCCTGTGAAGCGGGTGGGGGAATTATTTTCGATTCTAATTCGCTTCCTACCCCATCTTTTAAAAAAATATGAAACCCCCATCGTCAGCCATGCCCCCAATCTGATCTCTAGTCCCCAAAATAAGGGTCCCCTTTGGCTTTTGGTTTTTGCAGGTTCGCCGGAAAAAATTTCCGACACGTCTCCAATTGACCAAATTTGGCCCAAAAATCAAAATTTTCTCCACTTTTTTCTGGGGGCAGCCGCCCGTAGACCCCTGCAACTACGTGCCTTTTCTTCCTGCAAGGCTCATCACATAAACATGTAAATTTGAAAATTATAAGCCTAAGCCTAAACAAAAAATTTTTTCAAAAATTTTTTAAAAAGTGCTCTAAAACACATTTTCAGTGTAAAAAAGTGAAAAATTGAAAATTTTTTGTTCGTCACTTTCCGGCCACCGTTTGTCACTTTTCGCAAACGACGAAGCTCGTCGTACGCCGACGAACAGGGAACTTTTTTTGCACAGTACTGTAGAAACTTGACAGTCAAATTTGAAATTTTGTCCTAACTTTAACCTTCGATTTCTCAGCCCACAGACGGGCTAGAAACTCAGCGATACCTGGAAACGCTTTGTCTAGGTGTGTAGATTTCAAAAATAGCAAAATCTCGCCAAAAAGTTTACTATTAAGGAAGTTACAGTTGTTTAGCCGGTTTTGTGCTTGTTAACAGAAAAGTTTCTAAGGGCCTTTTCATAAAATATATTGAGATCAGATCGGTCAAGGTTCGGCGGGGGGGGAAAAATTATTTTTGCCCATAAATCGCTTCCTACCCCATCTTTTAATAAAAATATAGAACCCCCATCGTCAGCCAAGCCCCCAATCTGATCTCTAGCCCCCAAAATAGCTGTCGCCCCTTTTAATAAAAATCTAGATTGAAATCATTGGTGTTAAAACCCTTAGGGGTGGAATAAGTCGGAAAAACGGCATTTTTTCGACTAATGATCCGGAGTCCCCCTATATCCCCCAAACCTAGGGGGGGTCAAAATTGAACGCTCTTTCGAATAGGCTAGGTTAGAAGTTTGTAGGATGTAAGCTCTAGCTGGAAATCAAACTTTGTCCAAAAATTAAACTTTACATGAAATTTTTTGCGCAAAATTGGATTTAGGCAGAAATTCTTTGTGAAATAAAAACCTGCTGCCATCACTAAAAGGGTAACCTTTAAGCTACTAAATGCTGAAAAAATTTTGTAAATCGGTTTAGGATTTGAAAAGTTACAAAACTTTTTCTGAAGCTACCCAGGCCAGGCTGATTCTAGCGTTACAGCACTAGTTGGGTTCAGTTCAAATTTCGGGCTACAGCTGCGAATTTTTTTTAAATATGGAGCAGATGGGGGTATTTTAGTGCAGCTAAGTTATTTTTTATGCTTATTAGCAGGTTTTTCTCTTAAAATTAGGCCTTAGGCTTAGGCTTAGCTCAGGCTTAGGCTTAGGCTTAGGCTTAGGCTTAGGCTGAGGCTTAGTGCTTAGGCTCAGGCTTAGTATTTGGGTTAGAAAAGGCTTAGTCTTAGTTGCTTGCATCAAATGAAAGGATATTTGCTACTGTGGAATCATAAATAAAGCTGCGCTTTTGAACCGAAATTGGCTGTCAGCGCCAGCGTGATGCTGAGCAGCAGTGACGTTTTGAATTCGTATTTTATTGTATTCTTCATTATTAAAAATTGCTCCTTTTAACTAAAAATGCTATTTTGTGTCGGAAAATGTAGTTAATTTATTGTCTATGCAAAAAGAAACAATAACAATTGATATGTGAGCTCAGTTTAACGATGCATAGTTCGCCTATTATATAAGTTTAAAAAATTAACATTTTTTGGTATAAATGAGCAGAATATTTTGGAAACAAAGCTGAATTAAATATATTATTATAAGTTACGTTATGATTATCAAACTTCGGACTGATATTACGACTGTATCGGTGAAAATTTTCAAAAATTAGCCCCTGAATGTCGAAAAATGATGATTTTCGACAAAATTTGAATTTTTTCGAAAAGCAGTAAATCTACGTTTTTTTGCTTGGAAAGTGCTAAAAATGAACTCAGCGCGTCCGAAAACCTATAAAAACGTGTTTTTACATTGAAAAAATATGCGTTTGAATTTTCCCCCCCTGCCGAACCTGCACCGATCAGATCAATTCGATTAAGAATTTATGAATGCCGATTAAGGATTAACGTATTAAAAATATTAGCGCGCTTAACGCTAATCTTAATCAGCGTTGTTTTTACCCGTGGCGGGCCAGGGGGGGGGGGCCGGGGGCCCCGGGCCCCCCCCGTTGGGTCGGCCCCCCCCCTTTGGCAAATTGGGCCAAGGGCGGCCCCCGGGGGGGGGGAATGGGGGGAATTCCCCCCCCCCCCCCCCGAAATTTTTCCCCAGTGATTTTTCACACAAGGGTCCCCCCTTTGGTTTTTATGGTCCGGCCGAAAAAATTTTCTGATACGTCTCCAATGGACTAAATTTGGCCTAAAAATCAAAAATTTTCCCAAATTTTTTTCTGGGGGCTGCCGCCCCCAGACCCCTGCTACTATGTGGCTTACTATTCCTCGTTATTGCCTTTCATCAAAGCCTATGCATGTATACACAACTACATTATGCTGCATGTGCATGTCTACACGAGTATATTATGCTACATTTACTTGTGGAATACACCGTCTGATATGACACTCCCAACTTTTGTTTTAAATTTTGTCGGAAAAATTTCTGATACGTCTCCAGTTGACCAAATTTGGTCTAAAAATTGAAAAAATCGCCAATTTTTTTCTGCGGGCTGCCGCCCCCAGACCCCTGCAACCTTGTGTCCTTTGGTTTTTATGGTCTGGCCGGAAAAACTTTCTGATACGCCTCCAGTTGACAGAATTTGGCCAAGAAATCGAAATTTTTTTTTTCTGGGGGCTGCCGCCCCCAGACCCCTGCAGCCTTGTGGTTTAGTAATCTTGCGTTTGTAAGGCGTTTTACGAGTGTTAAAATTGCTAAAAAGTGCATTTTAACCCATTACAAAAAATCGAAAAGTGATTCCCCCCCCCCGAAATTTTTTTCTGGGTACACCACTGAAGAGGGCCCCCTCAAAAAATTTTCCGATACGTTCCCAATTCATCAAATTAGGCGCAAATATCCAAAAAATTTCCTGGAGGCTTTCGCCCCCAGAACTTTAGTTACATTAGTTCTAATTCTTATCTGTCGTAAAGGTTTATGCATGTGCATATATGGCTGCATTGTGCCCCGCCTATTGTAATGCAATTGGTTAGGTTAATACACACGTAATGCATCGTTTTGCTGCTAAGGCGAGCAGTAATAAATTTCTCTACGTTCCAAGCAGTATATATAGTGGTGCGGGAAAAAACCCTACGCGTTTTGCGGGGAAAAAAAACCCTAGTGCTTCCTGGCCGAACCTCACGACATAGGACCTTTTTGAGTATGCAGGTGGAAAGCGCATCCCAAACTGACTTACCACACTAATTTCTGTGCAGTTTTGAGGCCTGTAGCATTTTTTATAAAATTTCAAAATTTTGCATGTTGAAAAATTCCAAAGTGACAAAATTTTCCAAATTTTTGACTTGTCATAATTTTTCACAAAAACACTTTTGACCAACGCCGTTTGCATTTTTTAAGAGAGTTACCTTTCCTCTATACTTCTGAAGCTCGAAAACTGTGAAAAACGTTGTGGTTGACCTGTGACTGGTCAAAGTTAAGCTACCGCCCCCAGACCCCCGCATAATGTATTGGTTTCTCGACAAGTGTAGCTTAAATTTACATTTTCAATGCTAATTGTATTTGAAAATTCGGGTTAAATGCAGTTGGGGGGGGAAAAATAGTGGACCTATTTTTTTGAGTAGAGCACCTTGGGGGAAGCATTTTTGCTTCAAGAACCCCTATTTCATTTTTTGGATTTTTTGAGATATGACCCCCCGCAATCTGAACCCACAGTAAGGGATGTTTTCGCAATTTTTTTCCGAAGCCCTTGTTTTTTCCGTTCTGATCGTGTCTAAATGGTGTCAGATTATGGTTTACAATTTTTTAGAATCAAAACAAAGGCTCTTTGACCGGGTTCCTGCCAAAAAATTGGCCAAATTCGCCAGAAACGTCCAATTTTTGACCAAATTCACACTTGGCCTTAATTTAGGCTTGGGCTTAGGCTTAGGCTTAGTATGGGGCTTAGGCTTAGGCTTAGTATCAGGCTCAGGCTTAAGGCCGATTCACACGTTGCGATTTTGCCGCTGCGATTTTGACGCAAAACGCAAGACGCAGGGTGTCGCACACAAAACGCAGCGTCTGAACAAACGTTGCGTCTCGCAAACTATTTTGCTGCGTCTTTACTTTTTCCAAACTATGAGAAACAGCTTTGCTGATATTGTTGAAACCAACACGTCCGCAGCATCAAAACTCAGTGAAATCGCAGGCCGAATTGCAGTCTGGCGTTTAAAACGCTGCGGAAAAATCAAGACGCATTCATTTCGCATGGAAATCGCTGCGTCTGTTCAGACAGTGCGTTTTGCCGCAGCGGCGAAAACGCAGCGGCAAAATCGCAGTAAAATCGCAGCGTGTGAATCGGCCTTAAAGGCTGATTCACACGGTGCGTTTTTGCCGCTGCGATTTTGACGCAAAACGCAAGCCGCAGGGTGTCGCAAGCGAAACGCACCGTCTGAACAAGCTTTGCAGCCTTAGTGCGTCTCGCAGGTCACTTTGCTGCGTCTTCACTGTTTCAAAAAAATGACAAAGTGCTAAGCAAAAATTGTTTAAACCAACACAAACGACGCGGATCCAGAAATTTTCAAAGGGGGGCCCTATCTCGGGTGACGACGGGGGGGGGGGGGGGTGGGAGCGCTCAATCACCTGTAAAAATTTTTGAGTCCATTTTAGCGTGCTGAAATGCTGGAAGTTACTGGGAATTTGGGAATTTCTTGGTCGCGGGGGTCTGGGGACGGCAGCCCCCAGAAGCTGAAGCTTTTTTAGAATTTTTAAATACAATTTGCATTGAAAATGCAAATTTAAGCTACACTTGTCGAGAAACCAATGTATTATGCGGGGGTCTGGGGGCGGTAGCCCCCAGAAGCTAGAGCTTTTTTTGGAATTTTCGGATCAAGTGCAGTTGGGGGGGGGGAAAATAGTGGACCTATTTTTTGGTGTAGAGCACCTTGAAGGAAGCATTTTTTGTAATAGAACCCCTGTCCACAAATTTGGATTTTCTGAGCTCTGACCCCTTGAAAGTTGCGTTTTCAGTGTTTTCGGAAGTGAACGTAGGCCTAAGTTCGAAGCCAAAAATGGCTATAAGCTTCGTTTTTGGATAGTTTTGAGTGCGTTATGATGTTTTAAGGTGGCACTCCTGAAATGTGGGTTTTGGCCATTATTTTAAAAACGCGCAAAAATAAACATGCATCGTAAGAACAAAAGTTGATCAGAAGTGAATTTCCTTCAATTTGATGTGCATATCACATAAAAAAATTTTTGAACATTTTTGAGCAAATTTCGTCAAGAAAAATAGATTTTCACGGAAATGCCTTCACAAGCCAGTGCATTTACACGTATGTAATGAATTTGAAAGGCTGAAAAACACAAGCAGTTGTGTTTTACTGAAACGTAGTTAAAAATTTTTGGTGTTTTATTGAGTGTGGTAAAATTTTTTTGTGAACTAACGCAATACTTTCTGCATGAGACAGAAATATAGTGCGTGTGAATACAAACGCAAATTTTCGGCTTGCGATTTTAAAAAATTGGCTCAACAAAAAAAGTTAAAAATTGGCACATAAATGCACCTTGTCATCTTCGAGCGGTCGCAAAATTTGATTTTTGGCGAATCGATAGTATCTAAAAAATTTAGCCAAATTTATGTTTTTCAGAAATCGCGATTTTAGTGTTTTACGATATATCAATCATATTCATCAAAAATGACTTTTTGCGACCGCTCGATCACGTTGAGGCGAGCAAAATGAGCTATTGATTGTGCAACAGCTACGTACTTGCGAAGAGAAATCGCAAGCCGAAATTCCACTCACGTTTGGTCTACAGTGAATGCTAATTTGTGTCAATCAACTTCATTTTTTGTATTTAGGCATACGTTTACACCAGCTTGCCATTGTGTATCTAAAATTGGCCTCAAACTGCCGTTTTTTGAAAGTCACATTTCAGGAGCGCCACCTTAAGGCATCGTCTAGGCTTAGTTGGCAGGATTCTCTAGGCTAAGCTGGCAGGATTTTTTCTTAAAATTTAGATTTTTTATTGCCTAAGCCTGAGCCTAAGCCTAAGCCTGAACCTAAGCCTAAAGGCCGATTCACACGCTGCGATTTTACTGCGATTTTGCCGCAGCGTTTTTGCCGCTGCGGCAAAACGCAGCTTGCCGCAAGCAAAACGCAATGTCTGAACAGACGCAGCGTTTTTAGTGCGGAATGCCTGCGTCTTGAGTTTGCCGCAGCGTTTTAAACGCCAGACTGCAATTCGACCTGCGATTTCATTGCGTTTTGATGCGTCGTTTGTGTTGGTTTAAACAATTTTTGCTTAGCACTTTGTCATTTTTTTGAAACAGTGAAGACGCAGCAAAGTGACCTGCGAGACGCACTAAGGCTGCAAAGCTTGTTCAGACGGTGCGTTTCGCTTGCGACACCCTGCGGCTTGCGTTTTGCGTCAAAATCGCAGCGGCAAAAACGCACCGTGTGAATCAGCCTTTAAGGCCGATTCACACGCTGCGATTTTACTGCGATTTTGCCGCTGCGTTTTCGCCGCTGCGGCAAAACGCACTGTCTGAACAGACGCAGCGATTTCCATGCGAAATGAATGCGTCTTGATTTTTCCGCAGCGTTTTAAACGCCAGACTGCAATTCGGCCTGCGATTTCACTGAGTTTTGATGCTGCGGACGTGTTGGTTTCAACAATATCAGCAAAGCTGTTTCTCATAGTTTGGAAAAAGTAAAGACGCAGCAAAATAGTTTGCGAGACGCAACGTTTGTTCAGACGCTGCGTTTTGTGTGCGACACCCTGCGTCTTGCGTTTTGCGTCAAAATCGCAGCGGCAAAATCGCAACGTGTGAATCGGCCTTAAGCCTGAGCCTGATACTAAGCCTAAGCCTAAGCCCCATACTAAGCCTAAGCCTAAGCCCAAGCCTAAATTAAGGCCAAGTGTGAATTTGGTCAAAAATTGGACGTTTCTGGCGAATTTGGCCAATTTTTTGGCAGGAACCCGGTCAAAGAGCCTTTGTTTTGATTCTAAAAAATTGTAAACCATAATCTGACACCATTTAGACACGATCAGAACGGAAAAAACAAGGGCTTCGGAAAAAAATTGCGAAAACATCCCTTACTGTGGGTTCAGATTGCGGGGGGTCATATCTCAAAAAATCCAAAAAATGAAATAGGGGTTCTTGAAGCAAAAATGCTTCCCCCAAGGTGCTCTACTCAAAAAAATAGGTCCACTATTTTCCCCCCCAACTGCATTTAACCCGTATTTTCAAATACAATTAGCATTGAAAATGTAAATTTAAGCTACACTTGTCGAGAAACCAATACATTATGCGGGGGTCTGGGGGCGGTAGCTTAACTTTGACCAGTCACAGGTCAACCACAACGTTTTTCACAGTTTTCGAGCTTCAGAAGTATAGAGGAAAGGTAACTCTCTTAAAAAATGCAAACGGCGTTGGTCAAAAGTGTTTTTGTGAAAAATTATGACAAGTCAAAAATTTGGAAAATTTTGTCACTTTGGAATTTTTCAACATGCAAAATTTTGAAATTTTATAAAAAATGCTACAGGCCTCAAAACTGCACAGAAATTAGTGTGGTAAGTCAGTTTGGGATGCGCTTTCCACCTGCATACTCAAAAAGGTCCTATGTCGTGAGGTTCGGCCAGGAAGCACTAGGGTTTTTTTTCCCCGCAAAACGCGTAGGGTTTTTTCCCGCACCACTATATATACTGCTTGGAACGTAGAGAAATTTATTACTGCTCGCCTTAGCAGCAAAACGATGCATTACGTGTGTATTAACCTAACCAATTGCATTACAATAGGCGGGGCACAATGCAGCCATATATGCACATGCATAAACCTTTACGACAGATAAGAATTAGAACTAATGTAACTAAAGTTCTGGGGGCGAAAGCCTCCAGGAAATTTTTTGGATATTTGCGCCTAATTTGATGAATTGGGAACGTATCGGAAAATTTTTTGAGGGGGCCCTCTTCAGTGGTGTACCCAGAAAAAAATTTCGGGGGGGGGGAATCACTTTTCGATTTTTTGTAATGGGTTAAAATGCACTTTTTAGCAATTTTAACACTCGTAAAACGCCTTACAAACGCAAGATTACTAAACCACAAGGCTGCAGGGGTCTGGGGGCGGCAGCCCCCAGAAAAAAAAAATTTCGATTTCTTGGCCAAATTCTGTCAACTGGAGGCGTATCAGAAAGTTTTTCCGGCCAGACCATAAAAACCAAAGGACACAAGGTTGCAGGGGTCTGGGGGCGGCAGCCCGCAGAAAAAAATTGGCGATTTTTTCAATTTTTAGACCAAATTTGGTCAACTGGAGACGTATCAGAAATTTTTCCGACAAAATTTAAAACAAAAGTTGGGAGTGTCATATCAGACGGTGTATTCCACAAGTAAATGTAGCATAATATACTCGTGTAGACATGCACATGCAGCATAATGTAGTTGTGTATACATGCATAGGCTTTGATGAAAGGCAATAACGAGGAATAGTAAGCCACATAGTAGCAGGGGTCTGGGGGCGGCAGCCCCCAGAAAAAAATTTGGGAAAATTTTTGATTTTTAGGCCAAATTTAGTCCATTGGAGACGTATCAGAAAATTTTTTCGGCCGGACCATAAAAACCAAAGGGGGGACCCTTGTGTGAAAAATCACTGGGGAAAAATTTCGGGGGGGGGGGGGGGAATTCCCCCCATTCCCCCCCCCCTGGGTACGCCCTTGGCCCTCTTTGCCAAAGGGGGGGGCAGACCCAAAGGGGGGGGCCCGGGGCCCCCGGCCCCCCCCCCTGGCCCGCCACGGGTAAAAACAACGCTGATTAAGATTAGCGTTAAGCGCGCTAATATTTTTAATACGTTAATCCTTAATCGGCATTCATAAATTCTTAATCGAATTGATCTGATCGGTGCAGGTTCGGCGGGGGGGGAAAATTCAAACGCATATTTTTTCAATGTAAAAACACGTTTTTATAGGTTTTCGGACGCGCTGAGTTCATTTTTAGCACTTTCCAAGCAAAAAAACGTAGATTTACTGCTTTTCGAAAAAATTCAAATTTTGTCGAAAATCATCATTTTTCGACATTCAGGGGCTAATTTTTGAAAATTTTCACCGATACAGTCGTAATATCAGTCCGAAGTTTGATAATCATAACGTAACTTATAATAATATATTTAATTCAGCTTTGTTTCCAAAATATTCTGCTCATTTATACCAAAAAATGTTAATTTTTTAAACTTATATAATAGGCGAAATATGCATCGTTAAACTGAGCTCACATATAAATTGTTATCGTTTCTTTTTGCATAGACAATCAATTAATTATAATTTCCGACACAGAAATAGCCATTTTTAGTCAAATTTTAATAATGAAGAATACCATAAATACGAACTCAAAACGTCACTGCTGCTCAGCATCACGCTGGCACTGACAGCCAATTTTGGTTCAAACGTGCAGCTTTATTTACGATTCCACATTAGCAAGTATCTTTTTATTTGATGCAAGCAACTAAGACTAAGCCTTTTCTAACCCAAATACTAAGCCTGAGCCTAAGCACTAAGCCTCAGCCTAAGCCTAAGCCTAAGCCTAAGCCTAAGCCTGAGCTAAGCCTGAGCTAAGCCTAAGCCTAAGGCCTAATTTTAAGAGAAAAACCTGCTAATAAGCATAAAAAATAACTTAGCTGCACTAAAATACCCCCATCTGCTCCATATTTAAAAAAAATTCGCAGCTGTAGCCCGAAATTTGAACTGAACCCAACTAGTGCTGTAACGCTAGAATCAGCCTGGCCTGGGTAGCTTCAGAAAAAGTTTTGTAACTTTTCAAATCCTAAACCGATTTACAAAATTTTTTCAGCATTTAGTAGCTTAAAGGTTACCCTTTTAGTGATGGCAGCAGGTTTTTATTTCACAAAGAATTTCTGCCTAAATCCAATTTTGCGCAAAAAATTTCATGTAAAGTTTAATTTTTGGACAAAGTTTGATTTCCAGCTAGAGCTTACATCCTACAAACTTCTAACCTAGCCTATTCGAAAGAGCGTTCAATTTTGAAGACCCCCCCTAGGTTTGGGGGATATAGGGGGACTCCCGATCATTCGTCGAAAAAATGCCGTTTTTCCGACTTATTCCACCCCTAAGGGTTTTAACACCAATGATTTCAATCTAGATTTTTATTAAAAGGGGCGACAGCTATTTTTGGGGGCTAGAGATCAGATTGGGGGCATGGCTGACGATGGGGGTTCTATATTTTTATTAAAAGATGGGGTAGGAAGCGATTTATGGGCAAAAATAATTTTTCCCCCCCGCCGAACCTTGACCGATCTGATCTCAATATATTTTATGAAAAGGCCCTTAGAAACTTTTCTGTTAACAAGCACCAAACCGGCTGTACTAAAACAACTGTAACTTCCTTAATAGTAAACTTTTTGGCGAGATTTTGCTATTTTTGAAATCTACACACCTAGACAAAGCGTTTCCAGGTATCGCTAAGTTTCTAGCCCGTCTGTGGGCTGAGAAATCGAAGGTTAAAGTTAGGACAAAATTTCAAATTTGACTGTCAAGTTTCTACAGTACTGGGCAAAAAAAAGTTCCCTGTTCGTCGGCGTACGACGAGCTTCGTCGTTTGCGAAAAGTGACGAACGGTGGCCGGAAAGTGACGAACAAAAAATTTTCAATTTTTCGCTTTTTTACACTGAAAATGTGTTTTGGAGCACTTTTTAAAAAATTTTTGAAAAAATTTTTTGTTTAGGCTTATAATTTTCAAATTTACATGTTTATGTGATGAGCCTTGCAGGAAGGAAAGGCACGTAGTTGCAGGGGTCTACGGGCGGCTGCCCCCAGAAAAAAGTGGAGAAAATTTTGATTTTTGGGCCAAATTTGGTCAATTGGAGACGTGTCGGAAATTTTTTCCGGCGAACCTGCAAAAACCAAAAGCCAAAGGGGACCCTTATTTTGGGGGCTAGAGATCAGATTGGGGGCATGGCTGACGATGGGGGTTTCATATTTTTTTAAAAGATGGGGTAGGAAGCGAATTAGAATCGAAAATAATTCCCCCACCCGCTTCCACAGGAAGAAAAAGGCGCATCCAAAAAGGGTGCAAAAAGAGTGAGAAAAATTTCTCACTCGATTCGGAGAGCAAAGTTACACTCGTTTCGCACTCGTTTCTCACCCGTTTCACACTTTTTATCACTAAATTCTGACTTTTTCTCACTCTTTTCGCACGTATCCGAAACCAGTGAGAAATTTAGCCAGAAGCAAATTCTCACTCTTTTCGGACTATATTCTCACTCTATATATTTGTACTCTATTATCACACTAGACAGCGCTGAGCAAAGTCTCACTCTTTTCACACTGTTTTCTCACTCTTTTGACACTGTTTTCTCACTCTTTTCTCACTCTTTTATCACTGCTTTCTCACTCCAGCTATACTGCGCTGAACAATTTCTCACTCTTTTCACACTCAATTCGCACTATTTTCTCACTCTTTTCTCACTCAATTTCACACTATTTCTAAGACTTCGCAGCACTTATTGAGAGTTATTTGCATCAAACTTTTCAGGTTTTTTATGTGCTCGGTTCATTTTTTAAGATTTCCAAAATAAAAAAATGTATATATATAATTTGTTAAACAAGTCACTTTATAAAAGTTGTGTCACACTAAATAAGGAAACTCGGTTTTCTATCCGGAAGGAAGCATCCAAAGCTCAGCAATTTATACAATCGGATGCAACAGATGAAATGTGGAAAACTAGTATACGTTATGTAACTCAACCTGGAATAAAATAATCGACGATACTAACTTGAAAAATATGTAATTAGGAAGTATATATAAAGCGATTTACCAAGTCTTACCAATGCCAGTAACTGCAATAAATCAAGGTGATCTTGTTTATTAGAAATACAGAAATAAATATTAAATAATAGGTATTATTTATATGTAAGAGTTATATATGAAGAGTTATATATAGAGTTATATAGAAGAATATTGCAAACAACACCCATGTAAAGTTGTCATTAAGAGTAAGATTTTTCTCACTGGTTTTGAACATCGAAAAAGAGTTCAAAAATAGTGTGAAACGAGTGAAAAAATAGTGCGAAACGAGTGAGAAAACAGTGCGAAAGCAGTGATAAAATTTTCTCACTCGTTTCGCACTGTATTCTTGCTCTACGCTAAAGCCAGAAAAAGTGTGAAACGAGTGACAAAAATTTCTCACTCTTTTATCACTCTTTCCGATTGTTGGGCAGAGTCAGAAAAGAGTGTAAAACGAGTGAGAAAATTTTATCACTCTTTTCTCACTGGTTTTAGACGTCGCAAAAGAGTGAGAATTAAGTGATAATATTATCCGAAAATGTTTTCACTAATTTTGCACGTGAGAATCCAGTGAGAATTATTCGTCTCAGTACCGCCCATCCGAAAAACGTTCAAAATGCGTGAGAAATTTTCGGACGTTTTTCACACTCAATTTGTACATGCGAATCTAGTGAGAAACTCACAAAAATTCTCACTCTTTTTGGACGTTTTTCTCACTATCGGTTTTCCTGTGTTCAGTCTGACCGGTCCACTGCTCCCCCCCAACTGGCAATTAACCCCACTTCGAAGAAATAGCCTGACTTTACCCATCACCCATGGGTCATGACTAGTAGAGAATACGGCTCCTGAGCCTTAAGTAAGGGGCGTTTTTGCAATTTTGATTTTTCAACCTGACCAATTTTCCAACCTTTTCATCTAAAACCTAACCTAGTGTGTATGTTACTGTATACCAGGGGCGTAGCCATGGGGGGGGGGATGAGGGGAATCCCCCCCCCCGAAAAGGGTCCCCCCTTTGCTTTTTGTGGTCCGGCTGGAAAAAATTTCCGATACGTCTCCAATAGACCGAATTTGGCCTAAAAATCAAAAATTTTCCCACATTTTTTTCTGGGGGCTGCCGCCCCCAGACCCCTGCAACTTTTTGGCTTAGTGTTTCTTGCTTTTGTCTTGTATGAAAGCATGTGCGTTTAGTTGTAATGTACACTATGTATTTGCTTAATACACGAAACAGTGTATCGATTTCGCTGTTTTGCTGTTACAAAAATTACGTTTTTTATTAATTTTACGTTTTATAATAAATGTACAGTTTTTAATGTCAAAAATTTTCGAAAAATTTGCGGATTTGCTAGCTTCTGGACCCTTGCCAGCCTATTAATTTTGTAATTTTCGGTATTTTGAGCTCTTGTTTTCAGTGCGATGCTGCTGTGGACGAAAATTAGCATTGTTTTTGACCAAAAAAATGCTAATATGTGTCGTTTTTTTGCGTTAAAATCGCAATTAGTGCATTTTAACACATTTCAAAAAAATCGAAAAGTCATTCCCCCCCGAAATTTTTTCCTGGCTACGCCACTGCTGTATATATACTATGCTATACTATGTTATGATGCTATCATATATATATATATATATATATATATATATATATATATATATATATATATATATATATATATATATATATATATATATATATATATATATCAGGGATCGACCGGAACCTTAAAACTACCGGAACCGGAACCACCTCAAAATACCGGAACCAAAACCGGTACCCCCTTCAAAAGACCCCATATTTTGCAATATTTTCTAACAAAATTTTTTGTTTCTATACTTTTGCTTACATTTTTTTACCACCCTTCTAACAGTCTCCAGATTTTAAAATACAGTTTTTTACGCCTTAATTACTGCAACCCCTTTTTAAAAGATTGCAGAGTTTTTTTAAATGTGCTAAAATGCAGTTTTTTCCCCAATTTTGACGCCAAAAACAACACACCTGAGCATTCTTCGTTTTAAAAGAATGCTATAAGAACGACCCGGAATGTGCCCATTGCCCAGGAGCCGAAGACGATCTTTCCCACGCCCTACTATCATGTGCAAAGGATAACCACCCCGTATTAAACACCTGGAGGTCATTGCCTATCTGAGGGAATGCGGGCGCCTACCCTCCCCGACCCGGTGGTGTGGGGGCCCGGGCCGATTGACGTACGTCAGGGGGCAGGAAGCATCAACAACAACAACCACAACAACAAAGAATGCTATTTTTTGACCAGAGTGCAATCGAAAGTGATAGTGGGGCTCAAAGCACCTAAAATTATATATATACACATCCGCGGGCCGACGACTTTCCAAAAGCTAGCTAATCCGGAAATGTTTTGGCATTATACACCACAAATTTAATAAAATTGTCGATTTGGCAACGATAACCCAGCTAAAAGGATAAACGATAAAAAAACACGTGGACAAGCTTTTAAGAAAGATGATCATAAAAGCAACTTAATCACAAAAGCAACCAAGACAAACTCACAAAGGTGCAGGGGTCTGGGGGCGGCAGCCCCCAGGAAAAAATTGGGGAAAATTTTTGATTTTTAGGCCAAATTTGGTCAATTGGAGACGTATCAGAAATTTTTTTCGGCCGGGCAATAAAACCCAAAGGGCTCCTTGTGTGAATTTTCAGTCGGCTCAAAATTTTGTGTGCTAGTTGGTGTATTTATAGTCCGAATTTGTTCAATTGGGAACGTATTTTTTCCAACTGGGCGATAAAAAACCAATTGGAAGACCTTTAAGTACAAATTCACTTGGAAAAATTGGGGGGGGGGGGAGCGGCTGTACCGTCGCTTCCCCTCCTAGATCCGCCCCTGTTAGATAGTAACTAAGGTTTACACAGATGACACAATACAAAATTTTCCACTGTAGCATGAAAAATCTTGAACGGTCGGCTTTCATTGATGTAGTTGAAGTAATACAAGAAATTGGACACAGAAGCACAGCACTGCTGACAAATATTAAAGATTGCAGGGGTCTGGGGGCGGCAGCCCCCAGGAAAAAATTGGGGAAAATTTTTGATTTTTAGGCCAAATTTGGTCAATTGGAGACGCTTCAGAAAATTTTTCCGGCCGGACC
>JASANF010005510.1:0-19773 GCA_030248245.1 Trissonchulus sp. WLG1_4
TCAATTCTACAGTTATTTGTTTTAACTAGAGTTATAAGGTTGTGCTGTAACATTTTATGATTTGTATTGAATATTAGTAGTTAATGTCTATATAATAATAATACTATGTTAAGTTGGAATACGCCATTACTCATTTGTAATTTTCGAGAAAGATGTTTATATACAAAACAAAAACAGATTGCGCGTGGAAAAATTTAAATGAAATACCTGTATGTATCTGTAGAGTATTAATACTTTATCTATATACCTGACCTAAGTCCTGAGTGCTAGTAAGCGTCAAAAATGTTTTTCCTAATTATTCGCGCGAATAGGGTGCAGAAAGCACTAACGTTCGCAGGGCGACTGTTATTCTGCCGCTACTCTTGTCCGCTTCATTTAGCACTTTTTGATTGTGAATTTATGTATTCCATTGGAAGTATATTTATTTTATTTGTTTGATTCCGTTTTAATGGAAGGTTGTAAATGGAGCTTTGTAATAAACAATTTATGTGCACACTAGTACTGTTGGTTTAGTTGGTATTTTGTAAATTGCCGACACCGTGGCCGTGGCTTTGCGTACCAATCAACTAGGCTGTTGGAAATAACGTACACTAAACCTATTTCAATCAGGATTAGTGGATAGTACATAACAAGTGACCCGAGATCGGCACCATCGTCCCGGGGCTGGCGCTCTGCCACCCGCCTGCCGACGTTTGACTTAGCTGCCTTACTCTAGTTATATTTATGTTTTTCAGACAAAGAAAGTAAGCCTGACGGAATTCGGCGAGATTTACATTGAAAATGTGGAATCGTGATAAAAGTTTTACTTACACTGTTTGACGATATTTCGGTTTTATTTTCAAGTGTGCCTAGTAGGAAGTGTTATGTACTCAATGCGCGAAAAAATAGCTCTGTGTTTGCAAAGACTTGATATGTCTTTATCGGTAAAAATAAGGTTAGGATCAGCACCAGAGTAATGCCCTATAGAATTAGTCATAAAAAATGCATTGCCGGGCAACTATTTTACGTACATATTTAAAAAAACAGATCACCGTTGGTATTTTATGGAATATCTTTTTGGCTATCTTTGTTTTGCTAATTGGAAAAACCCCGCCTTTTCTCTTGATATTTTGCATGAAAATTATTTGTTTTGAAAAGGCTGCAAGCGTTTTGAGCGAATAATAACAAAAGTACAGGACACTTCCTGCCACGTTCGCTTGTTCTGCGTATTTCGCTTACGCTTGTTATGCGTATTTCGCTTGCGCTTGCTATGCGTATTTCGCTTGCCCTTGTTTTGCTTATTTCGTTTACGCTTTGCGTATTTCGCTTACGCTCGTTTAGCGTATTTTTGCTTATGCTTGTTTTGCGTATTTTGCTTTTGGCCAGGCACGTTTAATCTGTAGGTTCGTTGAAATGCTAATGTCAAGCAGAAAATTGGCCAGCAAATTGTATGATGGAGGAATAGGGGAAGTGCAGCAGTACAAAAATTTGACACTAAGCTCTTAACAAAAGCTGTCACAAAGTGTACGATAGACGTACGTATCAAGCCGGCAAATTCATAAATTTATAATAAATTTGGGTGAAATTGAATTTAGTTTTGATAAAATTTTAGAGAGTTCAGTATTTTTTGCTGTCTGAATATCTTGAAAAAGTTAGAGCCTCTGCTAAATTTTGCTCTCGTCCTTACATGTATGCTTAGCAGTTTATAAACAATTTGTTGTTTCGAGTTGTTTGTTTCTTGTTTCTCATGAAATAAATCAAAGTTTCTTTGAAACTAGCTCATGTTTGTTGAGAGCATAGAGCGAGAGTTGCAACGAGCTAGTGTTCTTTTGATGAGGTTTGGTTTTCAGAAAATAAGGTGATTTTCAAAATAAAGTCGATAGTTCCAATAAAACTTGTATCGTAGAGATAAATAAGTTACTAGTAGATGGAATATTTTGAAAATAATTGAATGAATAATTGATAAACGTATAACTATAACTCTAATCATAGTGTTGGTTACTTGGTTGCTCACGATATTTTGTGAATTTTGATAGATTGCATCATAAATTTGAACTCAAATTGCAACTACCCAAGTACCCAGTAGGCAACAACGGGTTGCCGATCCGTAGAGGACCCATTATTATAGACAAGGGACCCTGTATTCTAGGTCGCAGATCCTGAGGTCTAAGCAAAAGAGCCGCTATTCTAGGCATCAGACCCTCTATTGTAAGGCGAAGATTGTAGAGGGGGTACAGGAGGGTCCTAGATCAAAAAAGACCTTAGATTGGTGTTCATGGTCCTAAATCGCGAGCGACAAAATCCCAATGTTCACAAATTGACCCCAGAAGACCTCTTGGTCGGGTTGTAGATGAGTGCAAGGGGTTATAGACAAAAAACCTCGAATTTGAGTTTAGGGGTCCAATTTACCCTCAGGGACACCAAAATCCCAATTTCGAAAAATTGACCCATGGGATCCCCCTATGGGGTACTGCAGAGGGTCGTAGGGGGTACAGGGGAGTCGTAGATGAAAAAGGACACCGGATTCGTGTTTAGGGGCCTAATTTACCCCCAGGGACACCAAAATACCAATTTCGAAAATTTGACCACTAGGACAACCCCATTGGGGTACCCTGAGGGGGTCGTAGGAGGGTCCAGGGGGGTCGTAGACACAAAAAGACAACGGATTCGTGTTCATGGGCCTAAATTACTCCTAGAGACGTCAAAACCCCAATTTCAAAAAATTTACCCCTGAGGATCCCAATGGGGTACCCTAAGGGGGGGTCCAGGGGGGTCTTTCCCAAAAATAGAGCCAGGATTAGTGTTTAGGGGGCCAAGTTATCCCTATGGACGAGTTTTTACAAAAAAAAATCGAAAAAAATTTTCGACCACAAAATCACCCAAGGGGGGACCCTTGGGAACAAAAATTGCAAAATAGTTTCGGGTCACGTGACCGGCTCCTCCTGGGGTCAGGGGGTCACCAAGATGGAGGGTGCAAGTTCTGGTGGGGGGGACCCCGCCAGTCGCCACCAAGTTTGGGACCAACCCCTACCCGTAACTCTTGAGAAAAAATTGTTCTAGTCAACCCTTCATGAGCTTCAAACCCTGAAAAAGCAGTAAAACGGCGGTTTTTAGCGAGTTTTCAATCATAACTCAGCATAGACGGTACGTAATTTGCTGAAATTTTGCGTAAAAACTATTTTTAGGACTGTGTAACTGTGTGATAAGTTAGGATGATGAGAGTTGAGAAATGTAAGTTTTATGCGCAAATCCTCGAAAACGCAATTACCACCTTAAGTGGGACAGTTATTAAACTGCTTGTGAACTTTGCAAAGTTTACTCGCATTTTTCCAATTTTTTTTGAGTTTTGACGATACTTATAAGCATCCATCAAAAATTCATGCAATTAATATGAGTTGTGTTAAATGCCTCACAAATGCTAATTAGAGGTTATTATTTAACATATAATTATACAGTTTTTATTTTTTTCTGTACGTCTCAGGTCGAAGTGTAGTGCTAATTGAAAGATTAATAAAATGAGTTCTTATTCTAAACGTTCTTTCATTTGGAATTTCCTTGATTTTCTAACTATTCGGTATTCGGCCGAAAATTGACTTTTCGGTACCGAATACCGAATACCCGTTTTTCGGCCGAAAACCGAATACCGAATACCGAATTTTCGGTACATCCCTAGTTAAAACCTTCGTTAAAAATTGGTTAAAATCAAATGGGTTAAACTGCTAGAATATTACCTAAAAAATTTAAGGAAAAAATTGTGTAATGTACGAACAACAGTTGAATTACCTCCGAAGTTTTTCAGACGTTTATTAAGCAAAATTCGGATGTCCAATTTTTTCACAAACTGCTTCTGCTCGCTCGTTGGGTACTTGTGAAAACATCCGAATTTTGCATGAAAACTTTCAATTATGTTTTGGACAAAATTCGGACGTCCGAATTTTGTCCAAGGCTGGTTTATTTTCGGACATTTTTGAGACAAAATTCATAAGCCCGGTTTTCCTGTGTTAAGCACTTTTAGAACGGAAAAAACATGGTTTTTTGTAAAAAATTGAGAAAACATCCCTCACTGAGAGCTCAGATTTCGGGGGTCGTATCTCAGAAAATCCAAGAAATGAAATATGGGTTCTTGAAGCAAAAATGTTTCGTACGGTTTACATTCGGTTGGGGGGGAAAATTATTTTCGGCTATTTTCGGCCCTAAATCACTACCTACCCCATCTTTTAATAAAAATATAAAACCCCCATCGTCAGCCATGCCCCCAATCTGATCTCTAGCCCCTAAAAAAGCTGTCGCCCCTTTTAATAAAAATCTGAAGTGAAATTATTAGTAATAAAACGCTTAGAGGTGGAATAAGTCGGAAAAACGGCATTTTTTCGATTAATGATCCGGAGTCCCCCTATATCCCCCAAACCTAGGGGGGGTCAAAATTGAACGCTCTTTCGAATAGGCTAGGTTACAAGTTTGTAGGATGTAAGCTTTAGCTGGAAATCAAACTTTGTCTAAAAATTAAACTTTACATGAAATTTTTTGCACAAAATTGGATTTAGGCAAAAATACTCCATGAAATAAAAACCTGCTGCCACCATTGAAAGAGCAACTTCTAAGCTACAAAATGCTGGAAAACTTTTGTAAATCGGGTTAGGCTTTGAAAAGTTACAAAACTTTTTCTGAAGCTACCTGGACCAGGCTGATTGAAGCGTTACAAGACAAGTAAGGTTCCGTACAAAAATCGGGCTATATCTACGAAATTTTTTAAATTATGAAGCTAGTTGAGGTTTTTTAGTGTGGTAAACTTATTTTTGATGCTTCTTAGGAGGTTTTTCCTTCAAATTAGGCCTCAGGCTTAGGCTTAGGCTTAGTGCTTAGGCTTACCGCTTAGACTCAGAGCTCAGGCTTAAGGGGGCGCTCCGGGAATCGGGGGTTACATCGAAAATTGGCAAAAAAATTGGCAAATGTCAAACTTTACTATGCATATATGTACTATGGCACAAAAGAACACTGGAGGCAAAATTTCAAATCACGTGATCATGTCACGCGACTCCCAGAGCACCAAACGTGAGTGAATTTTCGGCAAACGATAACTCTGCTTATGCTTTGCGTATAGTCATAAATTATAAACCAAAATGTAGCTTATGTGCTTGTCTAGTTGAACATAATTTTGGTTTTTAACATTTATGTCAGGTTTGGATAAAAAATGTCATTATGTGTTTTCGAAGTCGAACTCTGAGCAATAAAATTCATATAAAAAAATTTCTAGGCTTTATCTTAAAAAACTAAAAAATTGTTCAACTGCGCAGAGCCTAAGGCTATAATTGTGCAAAATTTTGTAGAAAAATATCTTACCAGCATTTTATAATCGAATGCCGAAAAATTGGTTTTGTATTCACACAGCCTATATTTGAGTCTGCTGCTTCTGGAGATGGTTTCTTGTGCGATTTTTTTGCACAAAACGCAATAAAATTGTTCTAATTTTTCATTACGACTAATAAAATTTACGTATCGTCTGTTTGCAAAACCTCAAAAAGCGTTGATGCACTAGCTTACTTGCTGAATTGTAAAAGTTGAATAAAATCAGTAAATTGTCCAATTTTTTTCAAATTTTTTGCTATGGAGATATGCACGTCAAAACATCAGAAATGGTATTTTGGGCAACTTTCCTTCAAGAATGATAGGTCATTTTGGCTGTTTTCAAAAAATACGGCCCAAATCTTTGATTCCCGGAGCGCCCCCTTAAGGTGGTAGTAACGAATGTGCAGTGTTTTCAACAGGCTAGTATTCAATAATGAATTAACTTTAGAGCATAATTTTTATATCGTTAGAAAGCGCTACTTTTCTTCTACATTTAAGCAAAGTTTTATTGTACAACTGTGAAGATGATTTGTATGGCACGTGTTAAAACTAGACCAATTTGGCGTTTTTGAGCACTTTCAAATCTGGCCACTTTTTGAAGAGTTTTAACAACAAAAACATACAAAAAATTGCACAAATATTCAAAAGTGAATTATCTAGACCCAAAATGCACGATTTCATAATTTGTCAATTATTAAATGAAATATATGGTTTCAAAGTAAAAACTTTCTATTCACACTCAACTTTCGGGTTCTATATCTGCGCAAAAATATAAGCAATTTGAAAAATTTTAATTTCGGGTCTAGAAAATTTGCAAAAGTTTATTCATGTTCATTTTTGTGTTTATGCGCTGCGCATGCGCTTAGAAAAGTGGCCAAAACTGTTAAATTTCCATTCTCCTGTTGTGTAGTTTGGCTTGTTGGCTTGGCTTGCTCCTAAAAATTTTTCACATGATCCCGCTAACTTCATTGGCCATTTTGTGTATATGAATCAATTTTTTACAGACTTTATTTTCAAAAAATACAGTTTGAATCAACTAAATTTTTTCAAAAATTTAAAAATCACTGCACATTCGTTACTACCACCTTAAGGTGGCGCTCCTGAAATGTGACTTTTCAAAAAACGGCAGTTTGGGGCCAATTTTAGATACACAATGGCAAGCTGGTGTAAAAGTATGTCTAAATACAAAAAATGAAGTCGATTGATACAAATTAGCATTCACTGTAGACCAAACGTGAGTGGAACTTCGGCTTGCGATTTCTCTTCACAAGTAAGTAGCTGTTGCACAATCTATAGCTCATTTTGCTCGCCTCAACGTGATTGAGCGGTCGCAAAAAGTCATTTTTGATGAATATGATTGATATATCGAAAAACCCTAAAATCGCGATTTTTGAAAAACATAAATTTGGCTAAATTTTTTAGATACTATCGATTTGCCAAAAAGCAAATTTTGCGACCGCTCGAAGATGACAAGGTGCATTTATGTGCCAAATTTCAACTTTTTTCGTTGAGCCAATTTTTTAAAATCGCAAGCCGAAAATTTGCGTTTGTATTCACACGCACTATATTTCTGTCTCATGCAGAAAGTATTGCGTTAGTTCTCAAAAAAGTTATACCACACTCAATAAAACACCAAAAATTTTTAATTACGTTTCAGTAAAACACAACTGCTAGTGTTTTTCAGCCTTTCAAATTCATTACATACGTGTAAATGCACTGGCTTGTGAAGGCATTTCCGTGAAAATCTATTTTTCTTGACGAAATTTGCTCAAAAATCTTCAAAAAATTTTTTATGTGATATGAACATCAAATTGAAGGAAATTCACTTCTGATCAACTTTTGTTCTTACGATGCATGTTTATTTTTGCGCGTTTTCAAAATAATGGCCAAAACCCACATTTCAGGAGTGCCACCTTAAGGCCGATTCACACGGTGCGTTTTTGCCGCTGCGATTTTGACGCAAAACGCAAGCCGCAGGGTGTCGCAAGCGAAACGCACCGTCTGAACAAGCTTTGCGGCTTTAGTGCGTCTCGCAGGTCAGTTTGCTGCGTCTTTATTGTTTCAAAAAAATGACAAATTGGTCCGCGAAATTTGTTTACGCCAACACGTCCGCAGCATCAAAACGCAATGAAATCGCAGGTCGAATAGCAGTCACAGGAAACCCAATGCGGCGAAAAGTTGATGATATTTTGTTGAAATATTTTTGAAAAAATTTTCTTTTGTATTTCATTTATTTTTCAACAAAAATTCAACAAATTTTCCACAATTTTTTTGCAACATTTCTGTTATATTTCGATGAAAATTCTACTAAAATTCAACGTAATTTCACTATATTTTCAACAAAATTTCGTCACATTTTCAACAAAATTTTCAGTAAAGTTTCAACAAAATTTCATTTATTTTTCAACAAAATAGCAGGGGTCTGGGGGCGGCAGCCCCCAGAAGCTGAAGCTTTTTTAGAATTTTAAAATAAAATTTGCATTGAAAAACCAATTCTAAGCAACACTTTTAGTGAAATCATAGTGGTTGCAGGTTGCAGGGGTCTGGGGGCGGCAGCCCCCCGAAGCTGGAGCTTTTTTTTATAATTTTGAAATAAAATTTGCATTGAAAAAGCAATTCTAAGCAACACTTGTCGTGAAATCATACAAACTTGATTGACTTGACTATATAGTATATAACTTGTCGCGCAGTTTGCAGAGGTCTGGGGGCGGCTGCCTCCAGGAAAACAATTTGGGAATTTTTATTTTTAGGCAAATTCATTGAATTGGAGACGTATCATAAAATTTTTTTGGCCGGTCCATAAAAGCTAAATGGGGAAGACATCCTTGTTTAAAAATTTGTCTGAACATTGAATAAACACAGCGAGATGACACCACAAAGCGAAGTAAAGTCAGCGCGGTGGTTCCGGAGGCGAGCGGCCTCCGAAAAAAATTTTTCGATTTGAGGGCAAATTTCATCAATTTACGGCTGCAAAAATTAGCCCATGGGGGGACTAGCAAACCTGAAAAATACGTTGTATACAGGAAAAAAATGAAGAAAAACCATGTGTGACTAAAGCTGTCCTTTGTCCTTGAAAATATTGACTTTAAAAGTTTGCAAAAAATGGCACAAATGCTTAAAAACAAATTATCTGGACCCAAAATGCACAATTTTTTGGTTTAATATTAATTGAAATATAGGTTTTCAAAGTAAAAAGTTAATACACGCAACTTTCAGATTCTATATCTATGCAAAAATATAAGCAATTACAGAAATTTTCATTTTGGCTCCAGAAATTTTGCGATAAAATGTTTAAAAAACTGCACATTCGGTAGTACCACCGTAAGGTGGTAGCAACAATTTAAACGGTTTCTTACATTAGATTTTAGTAAAAACTTTTTTGAAGCGACTAGTAATGTAGTTGCAAAGGTAACTACGAGTTTATAAAACTTGATCAAAATGTGAGCAAATAATACTTTATTCATTTAAAATGTGCATGTTAAGGTGGCACTCCTGAAATGTGGGTTTTGGCCATTATTTTGAAAACGCGCAAAAATAAACATGCATCGTAAGAACAAAAGTTGATCACAAGTGAATTTCCTTTAATTTGATGTACATATCACATGAAAAATTTTTTGAACATTTTTGAGCAAATTTCGTCAAGAAAAATAGATTTTCACGGAAATGCCTTCACAAGCCAGTGCATTCACACGCATGTAATGAATTTGAAAGGCTGAAAAACACTAGCAGTAGTGTTTTACTGAAACATAGGTAAAATTTTTTGGTGTTTTATTGACTGTGGTATAATTTTTTTGTGAACTAACGCAATACTTTCTGCATGAGACAGAAATATAGTGCGTGTGAATACAAACGCAAATTTTCGGCTTGCGATTTTAAAAAATTGGCTCAACGAAAAAAGTTAAAATTTGGCACATAAATGCACCTTGTCATCTTCGAGCGGTCGCAAAAATTGATTTTTGGCAAATCGATAGTATCTAAAAAATTTAGCCAAATTTATGTTTTTCAAAAATCGTGATTTTAGTGTTTTTCGATATATCAATCATATTCATCAAAAATGACTTTTTGCGACCGCTCGATCACGTTGAGGCAAGCAAAATGAGCTATTGATTGGGCAACAGCTACTTACTTGCGAAGAGAAATCGCAAGCCGAAATTCCACTCACGTTTGGTCTACAGTGAATGCTAATTTGTATCAATCAACTTCATTTTTTGTATTTAGGCATACTTTTACACCAGCTTGCCATTGTGTATCTAAAATTGGCCCCAAACTGCCGTTTTTTGAAAAGTCACATTTCAGGAGCGCCACCTTAAGGTGCAGGTTAAAATTTTTTTTAATATTTTTTGGACGATTTTGTAGCGGCAGCATAAAAATTTTTGTTTTAATATAAACTGATTACTCATATCACTGAAATACGCGGTTTCTTAGCTTTAAAATGATGTATTAAACATAAGAATACGTTAAAGCTTTGCTGAGTTATTTAGCCGGGAAAATAGCAAATGAAAAATGAAAAACCTAAAAAGCTGATAAATCTTCGAAAATGTAAAATTTTTGATTTAATTTCCTAAAAAATTGAGTATGGCTTTTGGTAACTTTTTCAACGGAACTATGCAGGCCTAGGAAAGGTCTAATTTTTTAAAAAGTGAAACGTGTAGGCAAACCTCACATTTTTGCGCAGCAAAGTCGACTACTTTTTTTTGATCTAGCTCCCTGCTGCCAATTGGGATCGAGTTGAAATTTTGCACAATAAAAGAAAGAATGTAAATGCAGACGTCGAATTTTTTCGATTTTAAATTTTTGGTTCTCAGCACTTTTTGTAGCCGCTCAAACACAACTGATTTTGAAAAAATCGATTTTTTGAAAAATCAATAATCGGAATCGAAAATCGAAGACATTTGACGTCTAGATTTTTGAAAGATCTTTTTAACGATACCAAGATTGTCAAAATCGGTTGAAGTTTCGCTGAGCTAGGTCAAAAACAAAATTAGTGTGAATAGAAAATTCGACATGGTCATAAAATTTGACACATTCACATTAAAGTGCTGAACTGTATTGTAAATAGGTTTTTTTGAAGTCTTCTTCGATGTACAATTAAAGTGGTATTGCTACTTATTGCAAGAGCTTAGCGCCGAACATGAGTTTTGTTGCTGAGCGCTACCTTAAGGGGGCGCTTCGGGAATCAGCGGTTACACAGAAAATTGGCAAAAAAATTGGCAAATGTCAAACTTTACTATACATATATGTACTATGGCACAAAAGAACACTGGAGGCAAAATTTCAAATGACGTGATCATGTCACGTGACTCTCAGAGCACCAAACGTGAGTGAATTTTCGGCAAACGATAACTCTGCTTATACTTTGCGTATAGTCACACTTTGTATACCAAAATGTAGCTTATGTGCTTCTCTAGTTGAACATTATTTTGGTTTTTAACATATAAGTCAGGTTTGGATAAAAAATGTCATTATGTGTTTTCGAAGTCGAACTCTGAGCAATAAAATTCATATAAAAAAATTTCTAAGCTTTATTTTAAAAAACTAAAAAATTGTTCAACTGCACAGAGCCTACGGCTATACTTATGCAAAATTTTGTAGAAAAATATCTTACCAGCATTTTATAATCGAATGCCGAAAAATTGGTTTCGTATTCACACAGCCTATATTTGAGTCTACTGCTTCTGAAAATGGTTTCTTGTGCGATTTTTTTGCACAAAGCGCAATAAAATTGTTTTAATTTTTCATTACGACTCATAAAAATTACGTATCGTCTTTTTGCAAAACCTCAAACAGCGTTGATGCACTGGCTTACTTGCTGAATTTGTGTAAAAGTCGAATAAAATCAGTAAATTGTCCAATTTTTTTCAAATTTTTTGCTATGGAGATATGCACGTCAAAACACCAGAAATTGTATTTTGGGCAACTTTCCTTCAAGAATAATAGGTCATTTTGGCTGTTTTTAAAAAATACGGCCCAAATCCTTGATTCCCGGAGCGCCCCTTAAGATTAGCTACCACGTTGGTCTATGTAGTGTTCTGTAAGCCGACGTAGTAGCTAGCCTTAAGGTGGCGCTCCTAAAATGTGGGTTTTGGCCATTATTTTAAACATGCGCAAAATTTAAACATGCCTCGTAAGAACAAAAGTTGTTCAGAAGTTCCTTTAATTTGATGCCCACATCACATGAAAATTTTTTTGCAATTTTTGTGATTTTTCAGCAAGAAAAATAGATTTTTTTCAAAATCGCCTTACAAGCTAATGCATTTTCACGTATGTAATGATTTAAACGATTTAAAAACACTAGCAGTTGTGTTTTACTTAATTATACCAAAAAGTTTTCGGTGTTTCATTGAGTGTGGTATAAAGTTTTTGTGAAATAACGAAGTATATTTCGCACTAAACCGAAATATAGTGCGTGTGAATACAAATGCAAATTTTCGGCTTGCGATTTGAAAAAATTGGCTGAACGAGAAAAAGTTGAAATTTTGCACATATATACAACTCGTCGTCTTCGAGCGGTTGCAAAACTTGATGTTGAGCAAATCGATAGTATACAAAAAATTTTGTTAAATTTACGTTTTTCGAAAATCGTAATTTTAGTGTTTTTTATATCAAGCATATTCATAAAAAATGACATTTTGCGACTGCTCGATCACGTTGAGGCGAGCAAAATGAGCTATTGATTGTTAGTTAACAATAGTTAGTTATTTGTGAAGCTATGTAGTTATTTGTGAAGAGATATCGCAAGCCGAAATTCCACTCACGTTTTCTCTACAGTTACTGTTATTTAGCTAGAATTCTAGTTAATAGTTAAATGATTATTTAACTAGCCAAAATTTACTAGTTAATAGCTAATAGCTAATAGTTAAATTCGTCTAGTTAAAGTTCTAGTTAAGTTAAAAGTTTCAAATATTTTAACTAGGAATTAAACTAGCCATTTTAACTAGAATTTAACTAGCTGGCAGATTCAGCTGTCTGTGTGCGTGCGTGCTTTTAGTATCGTGTTTATAACTGTCACGTCTATACTTTGGGTACAAATACTATCTATGGGCGCGTTGGTTGCAATTTTGTTATTATTACGACTGTTGTTTTTCCAATTGCGACTAGAATTCGCAATCGGATCGGATCGAGTCGGGGTGAGATTTGTCGACCTGCAGGTTGAACGGGTCAGTTTGGGTCAAAACTTGGGGGTATAAATTTTCAAACTAATGGACTAATAACATACAATTGTTGCAGGGGTCTGGGGGCGGCAGCCCCCAGAAACTAGCGCTTTTCTCCAATTTTGAGATAAAATTTGTATTGGAAACTTTAATTTAAGCCACTCTCGGTTGAGAAAACAGAATGATCGCGGGGGTCTGGGGGCTGCAGCCCCCGCCGCCCCCAGACCCAACCCCCAGAAGCCAGAGCCTTACAATAAAACCAGTACACCAAAACCACCAAAGTACAATAAAACCTTGCTCAAATGTAGAAGAAAAGTAGCGCTTTTTAACCATATAAAGAATATGCTCTAAAAATAATTAATTATTGAATACTAGCCTGTTAAAAAAACACTGCACATTCGTTAGTACCACCTTAAAACAAAACGTTGAAATTTTTCAACTTCGTTAAACCTTAAACCTTAAACTTGTGCATTTGGAATGAGCAATATGCTAAAATCACACATACACAGGTTTTATTAATAAAAGATCTTAACAAGAAACAGAATAAACTACTAAGTTGCAGGGGTCTGGGGGCGTTAGCCCCCAGAAAAAATTGGATCAATTTTTTATTTTTAGGACGAATTTGGTCAATTTTTCGGCCGGACCATGAAAACCAAAGGGGGGACCTTGTTCAAATTTTTTATGAGTTGGCCAAAAGAGGTGCGGTTCAGACCCCCTGAACCCCCCTGGGTACACTCTTGACGTCACATCAGACACTGTATATGTACATGTAGCCTAATATACTCGTGTAGTACTTGTGTATGTATGCTTAGGCTTAAAAGATAATAACAAGCAATAGTAACTCACATAGTTGCAAAGGTCTGGGGCGGTAGCTGCAAAAATTTTTAATTTTCAGGCCAAATTTGGTCAATTGGAGAATGGAGACGCGGCAGAAAATTTTTCCGGCCGGACCATAAATACCAAAAGGAGCTTTTGTGTAAAAAATCACTGGAAAAAAAATTCAGTGGAAAATTTCCCTCATTCCGCCCTGGGTATGCCCTTGAACTCAGAGATGCACAATAGTGACAAATATGGTTGCAAATTCAGGTCATTCATAATGAAATTATACGTGTAAACATCACAAATTACTGATTTAGCACTAACAAATCTCACATTAAGTCGGCCTACTAGTTTTTTTGAAACAGAACCGAGATCTCGCACAAAAATTCTGCTCGAGGAGATATGCCAGACAAGATAATAAGCCAAAAACACGAGCCTAAATGAAAAGCTAGTCATTGACATTTAAGTATAAATTAAGTTTAGCGAAAAATTTCAGTAAAGGAAAAAGCTCAAAAATTGACATTTAAGTATAATTTAAGTTTAAGTTCTAATTTTCTAAAACATTTAAGTTTAAGTTTAAGTTGACACCTTGAATTTTTGTTTAAGTTTAACTTTAAGTTAACACGTCAATTTTGAATAAGTTTAAGTTTAAGTTTAAGTTTAGGGGCATACTTTTTTAATTAAAGTTTAAGTTTAAGTATACTTTTTAAGCCTACTGTTCACAGTAATTTTGTTTTTGACCTAGCTCAGCGAAACTTCAACCGATTTTGATGATCTTGGTATCAATAGAAAGATCTTTCAAAAATCTAGACGTGATTATCTTCGATTTTTCATTTTTATTTTTGATTTTGCAAAAAATCGATTTTTTAAAAATCAGTCGTGTTTGAGCGACCACAAAGAGTGCTGCGGGCCAAAATTTAAAAATCGAAAAACTTTCACGTCTGCATTTATATTCTTTCTTTCATTGTGCAAATTTTCAACTCAATCGCAAACGGCAGCTGGGACCCAGGTCCAAAAAAAGTAGTCGATTTCGCTACGCAAAAATGTAAGGTTTGCCCACACGTTTCACTTTTTTAAAAATTAGACCTTTCCTAGGACTGCATATTTCCGTTGAAAAAATTACAAAAAAGCCATACTCAGTTTGTTAAGAAATTAAATCAAAAATTTGACATTTTCGAAGATTTATCAACTTTATAGGTTTTTCATTTTGGATTTGCTATTTTTACGGCTAAATAACTCAGCAAAACTTCAATGTATTCTTAAGTTTAATACATCAATTTAAATGGAAACAAAAATTTTTTTGCAATGGCTACAAAATTGTCCAAAAAATGTAAAAAATTCTTTTATCACAATATGCACATCAAATGAAAGCTATTTTTATTTTGAACAACTTTTCTTCAAGACATTATGGTCAAAAATGCCGCTGAAAAAAATTAAACGCCAAAGTCGGTTCGCCTGAGCGCCACCTTAAGGTGGCGCTCCTAGAATTTGCACGTGCTTCAAAAATTGTAAATTCTTACTTTCATGGTTATATTGGAATTTAGGATTTGACTCAATTCATTTTTGTGTCTGTCACGTGACTTGGGAAAACCCTATTCACAGGGCACACATAACTCAATTCAAACTTTATCAATTTGGACAATTTATAGCTCGTTTGAAAGGTTTTCAAACGTCTGGGATGATAAATTTTTTGTTTTGTAAATTTCGTTTTAAATTTTTAGTTATAACGATTTTTAACTTTTCATGCAACTTCAACAACAAGTATCTCGCTTCAAAGTCCATTTATTAAAAAAAGAAAAATTAGTCAGTTTCTTTGATTATTCTTGTATATTGTGTCAAAATTTTATGTCTCAACTCAAAACGTGCGATTTGGATTCTGTGCCCTTTGGCAAAAAACCTTGGTTTTTTATTGAAAAGTTGCTTGGCTTGTTGCATGTTTTTATTTTTCTGACTGAATGGCTTGATTTGACAGACGCTTGCTTCAGCTATGTTTGCCTATTTTTCAAAAAAGAAAGTAATTTAGTTTTACCTCGATTTTTTGCGCACGGTTTTTTTAGTTTGGTGGTATTAAAAAAATATTCACAAAAACACAAATTTCAGATTTTGGATTTTTTTTCAATTTTTTTCATTTTGAGTTATACACATCAATCGACTCCTGAACACCTTCTAAACAACTTTTCTTCGAGAACCATAGGTCGATTTCGCTCCAGAAAAAATAATTCGCCAATAAACAGATTCTCGAAGCGCTACCTTAAGGAAGGTGGCGCTCCGAATAACTTCCATAACTTTGTTATCTTATGAGTCGACGTAGGTTCTAGCTAGAATGAATTTCGTTTAAATATATTGAAGCCTGTTACAAAGCTCTGTTTCTGAGTAAGTTTCACGTGCCTGCTGCCTTGTTCCGATTTTTTATCACCGATTAAAAATTTCTATTTTCGCTAAATGCGCATAATTTTTCAAACGGCATAACTGAGCGAAACTTTGTTCAGATTTTACGATCTATAGCTTAAACTGTAGGTAATTATGTTGCCGAGGTGTATCTTTTTTTATAATTTTAATCCAATTGTTTTGGCTCAAAATACACTAGTTTTTCTAAAATTGGTCAACTTGAAATCGCTGCAGAATTTCACCAAAAACAGAAATCAACATTTTCGAAGAAGGTACACCTGAATCTGCTTATTTTCTAACTTTAAGTCAGATTTCACAATGAAAAAATGACATGAAGGAAAGCTATCACGATTCAAAAAAGGCTATTGCCGATCAGAAAAATCTGAGGCTTGCCCACACAAACGACAGTGTCAAAAAGTAGAGCGTATTTTTTAATGCAAATAACCATTGAGAAAATTTGGAGAAACCAAAAAGTAGCTAACAAAAAATTAGCTTGAAAAACAGTGCATTTTTGTCAATATCGCTCAACGTAATTTGAATTTTTTTTACAAATGTTTGTCTACACAAACGACTTTTTAAAAAGTTGCAGTCACCTATTATCTGCAAAAAACCGTTATCAAAAGTGACAAAAGCCATATACAATTTTTTGGAAAATCGATTTGAAGATTTTGTCATATCAAAATGCAGGTCAAAAAAATTAATTTCAACAAAACTACATGTTACGTATATCAAACGAAAGCTAATTCACTGCTGAATAACCTTTCTTCAAGAACAAAGACCTGAAAACGGGACTGCAAACTTTTACTGCCCAAAGTCAGTTATTCGGAGCGCCACCTCAAGGTGGTACGAACGAATGTGCAGTGGTTTTTTAAATTTTTGAAAAAAATTAGTTGATCCAAACTGTATTTTTTTAATATAAAGTATGTCAAAAGTTGATTCATATACACAAAGTGGCAAATGAAGTTAGCAGGATCATGTGAAAAATTTTTAGGAGCAAGCCAAGCCAACAAGCCAGACTACACAACAGGAGAATAGAAATTTGACAGTTTTGGCCACTGGCGTAGCGCATAAACACAAAAATGAACATGAATAAACTTTTGCAAATTTTCTAGACCCAAAATGAAAATTTTTTAAATTGCCTATGTTTTTGTCCAGATATAGAACTCGAAAGTTGAGTGTGAATAGACACTTTTTACTTTGAAACCGTATATTTAATTTAATAATTGACAAATCATGAAATCGTGCATTTTGGGTCTAGATAATTCACTTTTAAATATTTTTGCCATTTTTCGCATGTTTTTGTTTTTTAAACTCTTCAAAAAGTGGCCAGATTTGAAAGTGCTCAAAAAAGCCAAATTGGCCTGCTTATATCAAATGTCACATAAAACATTTTCTTTGTTATGCAAAGAAACTTGACACAATTGTAGAAGAAAAATAGCGCTTTCCAACGATATAAACAAGTTGCTTTAAAATTAATTATTCACTGAATACTAGCCTGTTGAAAAACACTGCACATTCGTTAGTACCACCTTAAGGTGGCGCTTCGAGAATTTGTTTATTGACGAATTATTTTTTCTGGAGCAAAATCGACATATAGTTCTTGAAAAAAAGTTGTTCAGAATGTGTTCAGGAGTCGATTGATGTGTATAACTCAAATTTAAAAAAGTTGAAAAAATCCGAAAATTTGAAATTTGCGTTTTTGTGAATATTTTTCTAATATGACCAAACTAGAAAAAAGTGCGCAAAAAATCGAAGTAAAGATAAATTACTTTCCTTTTTGATAAACAGACAAACATAGTTGAAGCAAACGTCTGTCAAATCAAGCCATTCGCACAAAAAAATAATAACATGCAGCCAGCCAAGCAACATTTCAATTAAAAACTACGGTTTTTTGCCAAAGGGCACAGATTCCAAATCGCATGTTTTGAGTTGAGACATAAAATTTTGACACAATATATAAGAATAATCAAAGAAACTGACTAATTTTTATTTTTTTAATAAATGGACTTTGAAGCGAGATACTTGTTGTTAAAGTTGCATGAAAAGTTAAAAATCCTTATAACTAAAAATTTAAAACGAAATTCACAAAACGAAAAACTTATCATCCCAGACGTTTGAAAACCTTTCAAATGAGCTATAAATTGTCCAAATTGATAGAGTTTGAATTGAGTTATGTGTGCCCTCTGAATAGCGTTTTCACAAGTCACGTGACATACACAAAAAATGAATTGAGTCAAATCCTTTGGCAAAATTGCTTAATTTGATACCGCGCACCTTGCTAAATTCCAATATAGCCATGAAAGTAAGAATTTACAATTTTTGAAGTACGTGCAAATTCTCGGAGCGCAACCTTAGGCTGTGTTTACATTGAGCATTTTTTCAGCTGCTCGAGCAACTGAAAAAAGCTGCAGCTTTTTTTCAGATGCTCGATAATCAGGTAAAAGCTGCAGATTTTTTTCAGCTGATAGATCATCTGGAAAAAGCTGAAGGTTTTTTTCAGCTGCTCGAGCAGCTTGAAAAAAGCTGTAGCACCAGAAAAAATGCGGTTCAGTATGGCTGTCACTATAGCCTAGCTGCTCCGTCGACATGACAACGCTGCAGTTCCAGCTTTTTTTCAGCTGCTCCAGCTTTAATTCGCCGTTTCCGGCTTTTTTGCAGCTGCTCGAGCAGCTGAAAAAAAGCCGGACATGGCGAAAAAAAGCGGCAGCTTTTTTTCAGCTGCTCGAGCAGCTGAAAAAAAGCTCAATGTAAACACGGCCTTAAAGTTCAGTCAAAATTTGAATTTTGACTGTCAAATTTTTATACACATGGGCTTGAAAAATTAACATTTTAAGTGTTTTGAGGCCGAATGCCGAAGTAAGTGTTTCACCAACTTTTAAGAATAACTTTAGGCCGTGTTTACATTGAGCTTTTTTCAGCTGCTCGAGCAGCTGAAAAAAAGCTGCAGCTTTTTTTCGCCATTTCCGGCTTTTTTCCAGCTGCTCGAGCAGCTGGAAAAAAGCTGGAGCAGCTGAAAAAAAGCTGGAGCAGCTGAAAAAAAGCGGATAAGTATGGCGGTCACTATAGACTAGCTGCTCCGTTGCTATGACAACGCTGCAGTTCCCGCATTTTTTCAGCTGCTCCGGCTTTTTTTCAGCTGCTCCAGCTTTTTTCCAGCTGCTCGAGCAGCTAAATCAAAACAAAGGCTCTTTGACCGGGTTCCTGCCGAAAAATTGGTCAAATTCGCCAGAAACGTCCAATTTTTGACCAAATTCAAACTTGGCCTTAATTTAGGCTTGGGCTTAGGCTTAGGCTTAGGGCTTAGGCTTAGTATGGGGCTTAGGCTTAGGCTTAGTGTCAGGCTTAGGCTTAGGCTTAGGTTCAGGCTTAGGCTTAGGCTCAGGCTTAGGCGATAAAAAATCGAAATTTTCAGAAAAAAACCTGCCAGCTTAGCCTAGAGAATCCTGCCAACTAAGCCTAGACGATGCCTTAAAACATCATAACGCACTCAAAACTATCCAAAAACAAAGATTACAGCCATTTTTGGCTTCGAACTTTGGCCTACGTTCACTTCCAAAAACACTGAAAATGCAATTTTCAAGGGGTCATAGCTCAGAATATCCAAATTTGTGGATAGGGGTTCTGATTAATAAAAAATGCTTCCCTCAAGGTGCTCTACTCCAAAAAATAGGTCCACTATTTTTCCCCCCCCCAACTGCACTTGATCCGAAAAAAGCTGAAGCAGCTGAAAAAAAGCGGGTAAGTAATAAGTATGGCGGTCCTATAGGCTGGCTGCTCCGTTGCCATGACAACGCTGCAATTACAGCTTTTTTTCAGCTGCTCCATTTTTTTCAGCAGCTGCAGCTTTTCTCAGCTGCTCGAGCAGCTGAAAAAAGCTCAATGTAAACATTGTAAACACAGCCTTAGGTTTGGTTAGCTGGCCTCTACATTTTTTGTATTTTTTCTACTATTTTTCTACTGTTTTCCACTTTTTTTCTACTCTTATGTTTTTTAAATAATTGAAATTTTGGGCATCGGAATTGAAATTTTGTCAATGTTTTCAAGTTTGAGAGCCATTTTTGTTCGAACAGCAGTATTTTTTGGATCAAGT
>JASANF010005512.1:0-29677 GCA_030248245.1 Trissonchulus sp. WLG1_4
AAATGGGAAATTCAAGTTAATTGTCTTAAGAGTAAAATTATTCATTTTAGATCCAAACGTTCAGTCGTTCCTCCTGTTTATTGAAATTTAATAACTACAATCTGAGCGAAGTTTCGTCAATCAAGTACCTCGGTTTTCACATCACTAACTACGAGTCTGCAGTTCTGATTTAATCAAAAACCGTGTTGACCTTGGTAATCGATCTAAGGCTTACTTACTGCATATTTTGTCTAATCATAATCTTAATTACTGTACAAAATTAAGATTGTTTCATAGCCTTGTAACTTCTGTGCTACATTATGGAAATGAGGTAACTAGATATTTAACGTGGCCAATAGCCAATGTTAGACTACATCATAATCACGCTGACAACATTGAACATGTTCACATAAGTTTTTTAAGAAGAATTCTTGGTGTTAAAAACACTACACCAACAGTTTGTGTCTATGCTGAATTAGGTCGATTTCCTCTTATTCTTAAACGCATATTAGCTATGCTAAAGTATTGGTTTAAAATTCTAAATACGCCCCACAATGAGCCACGGAAACAGGCATTGTACGCACTTTGTAATCTTGCTTGGCAGACACCTAATGTCCATACTTGGTAACCAGTCTTGTTAATTTGTTACGTTATGTTAACTGTCAGGAATTGTGGCATTTCCAGTATGTTGATAATCAGAATCAGCTACTTAAAAATATAAAATCTCTTTTGAAAAATAAATTTCTTACAAAATATTATAGTGAGTTAAATTCTCTTCCTAGTCTTGATCTGTACACAAAGTTTAAATCAACATTCGAAAGTGAACCTTATTTTTTGGTCATACAAAACAAAGCTCATGTAGCTGCACTAAGTCGACTTAGATTGCGTTCCTATGATCTTGAAATTGAAAAGGGAAGATGGGACAGAAGGTCGACTCACCGAGTTCCCCGTCACAAAAGAGTTTGCAGGCTTTGCGAATTAGGTCAAGTTGAAGACGAAGTTCATTTTATTATACGATGTCCTTTTTCAATAACTTCAGAAATATTTATCTGGCTAGATTTTTTTGCTCAAATTTGAAAGATTTGGAAAATTTTGTTAATGTCATATCGCCAAAGAGCACACCTGTCTTACTGAGTTTGTCAAAATATGTTTACGTAGCTTTCAAAACTAGAACTTTACGTTTTAGTATGCAAGATAATGCACCTGTGAGATAAAAATATGCTAGTTGCTGTTCGTTGATTTATTTTAATTTATGTGTTAACATTTTATTATTTTTTTCTAATTATCTAATTTCTAATTATATTTGTCAGCGATTTGATTAATTTTTTTGTATTACCAACATACTATGTTCCTTTATGGAATGTTATGTTACGTTTATTGTCAAATAAATCAAATCAAATCATGATGCATTAATCAAAAAGTGAAAAGCGGAAGGATAAGTTTTGGCATCTAAATTGAAGGTTTACATGCCCGTGTGTCATTTTTAAACGGCCGTTTTGACTAGCTACTACTTTGGCTTAACTAAACATAAAATTTACGAAAAAATGTCGTAACTGGCTGAAAAATATTTTCTGTGAAAATTAATAATGATAGTTTCAAGCTATTTTAGCAAGCATTTATCTCATAATAAATTATAGTTTCTTAAATTAATATGTGCACTATAAATTACTGATTGACAAATAATCGTAAGTTGTCAAGTGTTACTCCTTCAAAAATGTCTAAAACGTTACAACCACCTTAATAAGCAATGTGTAAATTTGACTTTTTTTCATCGCAAAAGTAGTATTTTCTTCAGGGCCACATCACTGAAATTTAAGTGCAACTCCGGCAGTCTGCTTTATGTGCGTAAGATGCAGCGGATAATGTATTTTAATTCTATCATTAAACTACGGCAGGGGCAGGCACACAGTTGCTGTGTTGATACTCTAGGGTGAGGTACATTTTACAGATTCTCAACTTTGAGCGCTTATAACTAAAAAACGGTGCGTCGCTTAGAACCTTAATCGGCTGATCATATATGTTTATGTGAAGTATGTGTTACAAATGTGAATAGGCTTTAAAACTAGTTCTATTGTCTCTTCTATTCAAAACATTTGAACATACGGTCAACCTATTTACAAAGTGTGAGTAGACTTCGCTATGCCTTTGGCTTAAGAGATAATTGGTGTAGCCACGAACTTCACGACGGTCGGTCTGGTTTTTGCCCTGTTGGGTTGCGTTTGTATTGTGTATTGCCCTAAATTGCCTATATCTGCCCCATGCCTTGTTTTCTTTGCCAATAAACCTATTTCTACGGTATTTTCTAGTGTTTTCCTGATTTTTTTCTAGTCGTTTGATATTTTACGTACTTTTATGGGGTTTGGGTAGTTTTTGGGGTAGTGAGCGAGCTAAGGCCATATTTTTTAGCCTAGGACGGAGACACTTCGGTTCGGACTTGGAATCTAGACCCTAAAACCTTCACATGGCGAGGCTGCCAGTCCGAATGTCGACGTCCGAGGCTGAAAAATAGGGCCTCAGTACCTACTTTCCTGGAAAAAGGCCCCCCCCCCCTAGGCGTTATGCTGCCCAAATTTTTCTGAAATCTTCAGACTTTGTTCTAATTCCTGTGTGTAAAATTTTCCTGTGATTTTTGGAGTCTAACTCAGCCAAAATTTTCCCAAAATTGCGTCTAAATTACATGAGCCTAACCAGATACCCCCCCTCGTCGTATTTCTGTTTCGGAAAATCCCTTCTCGTCACGAAACGGAAGAATTGTCAATTGCAGAGCGGGTCAAAAATAAAGAATAGAGAAAAACACGGCTCAGTTCCAATTTTAGACGCAGTTTTGCAACCACCTACCCTTCCCAAGCCTGTGGAAATTCTAAAAAGTCGAAAAGTAGACCCCGAATTTTTAGGCTTAGGCTCTCAGTTTTCGGAAGGAGAGGAAGAAGAAAATAAAAACCCCCTAACCACGACCTGAAAATGAATTTTCAGGAATTTTCACGCCGTGATTACATCGCAGCGTTCAAAAATCTCCCCCCTTTTAGACGTATCAGAAATTTTTCCGACAAAATTTAAAACAAAAGATGGGAGTGTCATATCAGACGGTGTATTCCACAAGTAAATGTAGCATAATATACTCGTGTAGACATGCACATGCAGCATAATGTAGTTGTGTATACATGCATAGGCTTTGATGAAAGACAATAACGAGGAATAGTAAGCCACATAGTCGCAGGGGTCTGGGGGCGGCAGCCCCCAGAAAAAAATTTGGGAAAATTTTTGATTTTTAGGCCAAATTTAGTCCATTGGAGACGTATCAGAAAATTTTTCCGGTCGGACCATAAAAACCAAAGGGGGGACCCTTGTGTAAAAAATCACTGGGGAAAAATTTCGGGGGGGGGGAATTCCCCCCCACCCTTGTGTAAAAAATCACTGGGGAAAAATTTCGGGGGGGGGGGAATTCCCCCCATTCCCCCCCCCCTGGGTACGCCCTTGGATGTCAGCTTTCGTCTATGTTCCGTCGACACTTTGTGAGATATGCGATAAGGGAGAGGTAGCATATGCCGAAGCTGTAGACTGGTATGTATGGCGTTAGCTGCTCTGTGGTCGTACGTTGATGGTGGGTCACTGTTGGTGTATGTAAAGCAGATGTCAGCTTTTGTCTATGTTCTGTCGACACTTTGTGAGATATGCGATAAGGGTGGGGTAGCATATGGCGAAGCTGTACACTGGTATGTAAGGCGTTAGCGGCTCTGTGGTCATAGGTTGATGGTGGGTCACTGTTGGTGTATGTAAAGCAGATGTCAGCTTTCGTCTATGTTCCGTCGACACTTTGTGAGATATGCGATAAGGGAGGGGTAGCATATGGCGAAGCTGTAGACTGGTATGTAGGGCGTTTGCGGCTCTGTGGTCATACGTTGATGGTGGGTCACTGTTGGTGTGTGTAAAGCAGATGTCAGCTCAGCTTTCGTCTATGTTCCGTCGACACTTTGTGAGATATGCGATAAGGGAGGGGTAGCATATGCTGAAGCTGTAGGCTGGTATGTAGGGCGTTAGCGGCTCTGTGGTCGTACGTTGATGGTGGGTCACTGTTGGTGTATGTAAAGCAGATGTCAGCTTTCGTCTATGTTCCGTCGACACTTTGTGAGATATGCGATAAGGGAGGGGTAGCATATGGCGAAGCTGTAGACTGGTATGTAGGGCGTTAGCGGCTCTGTGGTCGTACGTTGATGGTGGGTCACTGTTGGTGTATGTAAAGCAGATGTCAGCTTTCGTCTATGTTCCGTCGACACTTTGTGAGATATGCGATAAGGGTGGGGTAGCATATGGCGAAGCTGTACACTGGTATGTAAGGCGTTAGCTGCTCTGTGATCATACATTGGTGGTGGGTCACCGCCTTGTATGTAAAGCAGATGTCAGCTTTCGTCTATGTTTCGTCGACACTTTGTGAGATATGCGATAAGGGAGGGGTAGCATATGGCGAAGCTGTAGACTGGTATGTAGGGCGTTAGCGGCTCTGTGGTCATACGTTGATGGTGGGTCACTGTTGGTGTATGTAAAGCAGATGTCAGCTTTCGTCTATGTTCCGTCGACACTTTGTGAGATATGCGATAAGGGTGGGGTAGCATATGGCGAAGCTGTAGACTGGTATGTAAGGCGTTAGCGGCTCTGTGGTCATACGTTGATGGTGGGTCACTGTTGGTGTATGTAAAGCAGATGTCAGCTTTCGTCTATGTTCCGTCGACACTTTGTGAGATATGCGATAAGGGAGGGGTAGCATATGGCGAAGCTGTAGACTGGTATGTAGGGCGTTAGCGGCTCTGTGGTCATACGTTGATGGTGGGTCACTGTTGGTGTATGTAAAGCAGATGTCAGCTTTCGTCTATGTTCCGTCGACACTTTGTGAGATATGCGATAAGGGAGAGGTAGCATATGGCGAAGCTGTAGGCTGGTATGTAGGGTGTTAGCGGCTCTGTGGTCGTACGTTGATGGTGGGTCACTGTTGGTGTATGTAAAGCAGATGTCAGCTTTCGTCTATGTTCCGTCGACACTTTGTGAGATATGCGATAAGGGAGGGGTAGCATATGGCGAAGCTGTAGACTGGTATGTAGGGCGTTAGCGGCTCTGTGGTCATACGTTGATGGTGGGTCACTGTTGGTGTATGTAAAGCAGATGTCAGCTTTCGTCTATGTTCCGTCGACACTTTGTGAGATATGCGATAAGGGAGGGGTACCATATGCCGAAGCTGTAGACTGGTATGTAGGGCGTTAGCGGCTCTGTGGTCATACGTTGAAGGTGGGTCACTGTTGATGTATGTAAAGCAGATGTCAGCTTTCGTCTATGTTCCGTCGACACTTTGTGAGATATGCGATAAGGGTGGGATAGCATATGGCGAAGCTGTAGACTGGTATGTAAGGCGTTAGCGGCTCTGTGGTCATACGTTGATGGTGGGTCACTGTTGGTGTATGTAAAGCAGATGTCAGCTTTCGTCGTATGTTCCGTCGACACTTTGTGAGATATGCGATAAGGGAGGGGTAGCATATGCCGAAGCTGTAGACTGGTATGTAGGGCGTTAGCGGCTCTGTGGTCATACGTTGATGGTGGGTCACTGTTGGTGTATGTAAAGCAGATGTCAGCTTTCGTCTATGTTCCGTCGACACTTTGTGAGATATGCGATAAGGGTGGGGCAGCATACGCCGAAGCTGTAGACTGGTATGTAGGGCGTTAGCGGCTCTGTGGTCATACGTTGATGGTGGGTCACTGTTGGTGTATGTAATGCAGATGTCAGCTTTCGTCTATGCCGTCGACACTTTGTGAGATATGCGATAAGGGAGGGGTAGCATATGCCGAAGCTGTAGGCTGGTATGTAGGGCGTTAGCGGCTCTGTGGTCATACGTTGATGGTGGGTCACTGTTGGTGTATGTAAAGCAGATGTCAGCTTTTGTCTATGTTCCGTCGACACTTTGTGAGATATGCGATATGCAATGAGGGGTAGCTTATGCTGAAGCTGTAGACTAGCGGGGGCGTACCCAGGGGGGGGGGGGATGGGGGAATTCCCCCCCCCAAAAAAAAATTCTTTTCCAGTGAATTTTAACTCAAGGGTCCCCCCTTTGGTTTTTATTGTCCGGCCGAAAAAAATTTCCGATACGTCTCCATTTCACCTTTACTTGACTTACTTGACATTATGGGCCCAGACGATTTCCGTCCATGAAAGCCGCCCATCCTTGGATCATCCTTCTCCATTTTGGCCGATCTTGTGCCGTCTGGTACCAGTCTCGTAGTGACAGCTGACGCACATCGCCGATTACCACCTCCGGCCATTCCTTTCTGGGCCTTCCAGGTCTATTCGCGGTCCCCGGACGATCCGGAATCCACCCGAAAAGCATGCGCTTTGGCACCTTGCTGTCACAGAGCCTGGCGACATGACTTGGCTAGGTTTTTTTGCATGGGGGGCAGTCCACAGATATTTCTGAGTGTCACTGTTTGAAAATGGTCTCTGAGTGAAACCCCCAGAATCCTCCTCATGCAGTTGTTTTGGAAGACCTCTAGTCTGTTATTATTGGCCCACTTTCCCATTTCCCCAAATTGGCGTAGAAATTGAAAAAATCGCCAACAGTTACACCGAAATTTTTTTGTGGGTTAACTGGACAAGCATAAAGACGATTATGAGCCGGGCTTTGTCTTTTATTTTGTTTCAGCTGCGGAAAGTGTGGGAAGAAGTACGCGGCCCGGAAAGACCCGAGCCAGCCGAAACGGGCGCCGGGCCAGACGTTGGTGTGATGTATTTTCTGGAACTGATGAAAAGTGATGCGGATCGGGCCTGTCGGGTGGCCGAAATACTACAGTCTCCAGAGAGTGATAATGAAATACAGGACTCTGTGAGTGGGAAAGAGAATTGAAAAAAATGAAAAAATTATAACTGTTGTGTGATAATAGCTGGTTAATGTGAAAATTTTTAAATTGTTTTTTAGATGAAGTTTTAAATGTCGTGTGCATAAAATGACTTTGATTTAGTTTAGTTTTTTAGTTAGTTAGATGCATAGTGAGATGGTTTGCTTAGTTAGGTTCACTTGACATGAGTCTATTACTTCAACAGCTCCAAGTCTAGCCACTTTGTTCGTCACGCGTTTTTTAGGCCAAGGTTGATTGCGGTTTGTGTAGTTGCCGAAATTCTGTACAAAAGTCTCGGTTTATACTGGTTCTGAAAAGACATTAATTTTGGTTTCCTCTTGTGAATAATTTTGGTCTCCGGTTTTGCAGAATTTTAGTACAAAAAATAAGCAACATTATATCAAAAATTTCAGCATACTATGTGTTTTCGATGTTTCAGCTGCTAGAAGTGCTAGGCTACGAGCATATTGAAGAAGCCATGTCCCTGCTGCAGCACCGTCAGCTAATAGCAGAGTCGGTGGAGCCACAACGGGCCACAGAGGACCCGGCCTTGTGGTTCGACGACGTGGCAAACGCTGTGGCTAATGGTCAGTTTGAGGCAATTTACTTAGTTCATACTTGTGCGTGTCCATAAGGAGGTGTCCGTAAGCCAGTTCAAAAAAACTGCAAACTATGTAAGCATGGTTTTTTGTGCATTCATAGACGGCTACTGGGGTAGCTTATACACATAATATTGTCTCATGAGGGTTATTTATTTTTATGCATCGGCTACTCATAACCATTTTGCTAACCATTTTATCCCCCTCCCTGTGTTTGTAGCTATGTCTCTGTAGTGTGGTTTATGTCCTTTTTTGTTAAATTTAGTATCACTGAAGCTTTAATTGCTCATAAAAAACCTTTTTCGCTTGTCAATTGTAATGTTCTGTAGTGAATTTGGCGCACCCTTCATTTTAGTGGGGGTCCCCTCGGTAAATGTGGAAGGTAAAAAACTAAAAAAAGGTAAAGGTAACCCGCGGATAGAGAACTATCCTTTGGCGTGTCCGCCCTCGGGTGCGGTGCTCATCTCCGTTACAAAGCCTTGGAGCGTCAGGGTGCCACTTCATCGAGTGACTACATCCGTGGAGGGGGGGAGCAGCCCCTCAAGGCATAATGCCCGACACAGACCCTGTGGAAGGGGGGCACATTATTTAATATAAATAAATTGTCATTTTGAACAAAAACTTGAAATTAAAAAAATTAAAAATTTTAACTTCAGAAGTGCGGGCTCGACGTCGTGCAGCTCCCGTGCACGGCCAAATCATCAGCGTGCAAACGGAGACGGAACAGATGCTGGCCAAAGCCCTGAAGAAAGACGAAAAACGAGTGGCCCGAATGCAGGACAAACTGATCAAATCCGGCGTGCTGCCTAGGGAGAAGTTCCTGGATCCGGACATTTTGCGACAACGGTTAGCAGAGAAATTGGGAATAATGACCTGCCAGCTAAACTGTACTTGTTTCTCTGGTGGGATGTAGGGTGCGTGAATTTGCTAATCTTCGCGACAAAACAGGGTTGCTTTGCCTTAACCCTTTAATGCCCAGAGTATCACAGGTTGGACCATACATGTAACAGCACCGAAATTTCGGGTACCCCTCCCCCCCTTGATGGGACCCCTCTTCCCTGCGTCAACTCATTTTGACCCCCCTTCCTCCCAAAAATGACGCAATTTTTACCTTTTTTGACCAAAAAATACCGCTTTTGACCATTTTTGGCGAAAATTTTGGTACAAATAGCTTAAATTTCACAAAAACGGGACTCTCCCCCTCTGTTTCAACTGGCGGGACCCCCCCTCCCTCCCCCGGGACCGAATGTTTTTTTGCGGGGGGGGGGTCGATCACAAAACCACCATTCGATAGGGAAAGGAATGGCGAACAAAACATAATGAGTCGATTAAGGGTCTAGGACACACCGTTTTTGAGTTATAAGCGCTCAAAGTTGAGAATTTGTAAAAAATTTGCTGACATTGCTCAGGCCTAATATGTACCTCACCCTAGACTATCAACGCAACAACTGTGCGCCTGCCATACTTGAATGCTAGAAATAAACTACAATATCCGCGGTATCTGATGCACAATAAGCAGACTGCCGGAGTTGCATTTGAATTTCATAATGTGGTCCTAAAGAAGATACTACTTTTGCAATGAAAAAGTGTCAAATTTGCACATTGCTTAATTAAGCATAGGTTTCGCTGTGTGGCAGTAGGACTCAAAATTGTCACTAAATACGAAGACCTGCCATTCCACATGAGAACAGTTGAAAGATGATGTCACTAGATTAGACTTGTCAAGTTGCATAGCCCCAGATATGGTAGTTCATCATGTGGTATCTCCCACGATCCTCTGGGCATGAAAGGGTTATAGAGTGTGAACCGAAGAAACAGACGAACCGTGCGTATTCAAGGGTGAATCGGCCGTAATGGAACTGACAGTTGGGTTTATTTGCACCGCTGCTCAAATTTTTAAACGACTGCTTGTGAAAGACTAAAGACTTGTTTTTAGCGTGACTTTTTTATGAATTTGCAGAGAGCTGGAACTAGAAGCCTCCCGTCGTATGCCAGTGTTCGGCATCAAAACGGGCCTGGCCCAACAGCCCAAATATCCCTTTGTCTTCGACGCCTACTCGCAGGCTGCCCGATCGGCTGCCTTTATTTCCGGCTGCAAAATGGTGTTGCCCGACCAGTTTAGTCGCCAGGAGACGCGACAGTACGAGGAAATCACCATTCCGCCCAGTGCCCCCGCCCCCAGCTCCATTGGGGCTGAAAGGGTGCAGATAAAGGATGTGCCGGACCAGGTGCGGAACCATATTCACGTTTAGTCGTCGAAATTTCGAAATAATCACACCACTATTAGTGTATAAGATCATGTGTGGCGTGATTATTTCGTAACCTTGGGTCGTAGGTCTTATCCAAAATTGGTTTTATCGTATTTGATTTATGTTTATTTCGTCAGTAACGCAGCGTCAGTTGAACGAAATTTACTGAAACGTGGCACACACCGAGTTAATGTCTATAAGCCATGTAAAGCGATATTTCAGCCGGCTATTTTCATTTTGTGCTGTGTTATTAGCAAAATTAATTTAAATCTAATGCGTTGAATTCAATTTTGGATAAGGCCCTTTGTCTTGTCGGCTGAAGTAATATAACTAGTCTAAGGAGTTGATTGCACGAATAAAATTAATGTAAATCCAGTAAATCAAATTAGCTAAATCTAATTATTCAGTGGGCAAACTTCAGGTCAGTGGCTATGAACGGAATTTAGAATCAACGCAGAAATTTTTAAGTAGCTCACTCTTTTGATTGTGATAAATTCCTGATTTTGTCATTTTGAATCTAGATTTTCCAACAAGCCTTCCAGGGGACCAAAGCGTTGAATCGAATTCAGTCCGTGGTGTTCCAAACGGCCTATCGGTCCAACGAGAATCTGCTGATTTCCGCGCCCACTGGAGCGGGGAAAACCAACATCGCCATGCTAACGGTGCTGAGGGAAATTAAGAATAACATTGAAAACGGGGTCATCAGACGGGATAGATTTAAAGTAAGATGGCAAGTTTGAAATTATTGGCGGGGTATTTGATCCACGGATGAAACGGGCCCAAGGATCGTTATATCCATCTTAAGCCCGGTTCATACTCGTCCTTGTCCTTGCCCCTATTGTTTTGTCCTTAAACGATTCCAGAAACTGTCTGGCCAATCAAGTCAACGTTACGCATAAATTTAGTTGTGGTCGTTTCATTTGCAGTTTGAATACAAACAATTAGCCGAAACGCTTGTGTCAATTCTTCACAGTAGCTGACCAAAATATTGTGCTTGTCCCTGTCTCCGTGTCCTTAAGGACAAGTATGAACCGGGCTGTAGTACCCATACTTGGGATTGAAAAAGGAAGAAACTTTGGATATTCTGGTTGGCGCTGCGGGGGGGGGGTGAGCAACCTTGTCGCCTACGTTGGCTACGTGAGCCTCCATTTTCAATTCGTGAGCCACTTGCTAGACATTGCCTGGGAGGGGGTGGGACACCTAAGTTACCTTATCGCTGGGGTGAGGTTTCGATCGACCATACCGTTGTTATTAGCTTTGACAGCGTATACTTTCCGCACTTGCATTTGTAAGTCTGTTTTTACGACTCCTTCAGAGAAATTAGACATGAATCATGACAAAAAGATGTATCTAACAAACAAAATTGTTTCCATTGCCACCCACAGCGATCATCTTTTAAATTCTCTTCTCTTTATTTACATTTGTAGTCTACTTAAGCCTGATATTCACTGAAACGCGAATGCCCATAATTAGCTCAAATACTGTCAACGATGTATTTATATCGATCTCTATTTAGGTAGTCTATATAGCGCCCATGAAGGCTTTGGCAGGAGAGATGGTGCGAAATTTCAGCAGTCGTCTGTCGTCGCTTGGGATTGTCGTGAAAGAGCTGACCGGAGACATGCAGCTGACCAAAGCAGAGATTGTGCAGACTCAGGTGGGCTGCGTTGGGGAATTCTGAACTTTTTGAGATTGGCTTTTCTAGTCGAGACAGTGTTGCACTGATAACTGAATCGGCCCAAGTCCTATATCCGGCACTTTTCTAAAACTGGTATTATGCCCCTGCGGGAATACCACTGATATGGTATTAAGGCCCTGCGGGAATGAATCAGCTCTCGAAGCTTGTTCATTCCCGCAGGGCCTTTATACCACATCCGGCACTGTTCGGAAATGATGGTACCGCATTTTTACAAAAGTGCCGGAAAGTGCCGGATATAGGACTTGGGGCCACAGAATCAGAAGTCGTGCAATATTGTGGCGTTGTAAATGATTGGACTGAAACTTGGCATAGTACAGACAGACAGCAAATTCGAGTTGTAGGCACATACGCATGCTAGCGAGTCGCAACGGTGTTGTTTCTGCAGTCTGGCCAAAAAATGTTGAACACTGAGAGAAAACAGTTGGCGCATCTTTCTAGCAGCTACAACTCTGACAGAACTCTGATACAACTCGTGATAGCTGAAATGCATTCTTTTGAAATAAAATCACATTAACTTTTTCTGTCAGTGTTCAATATTTTTTGGTCAGACTTTGATTTTATTGTTTTACGTAATCTGCTTTATTGCAGATGTTGGTGACCACCCCGGAAAAGTGGGACGTGGTGACGCGCAAGGCGACCGGTGATTTCGCCCTGGCCCAGCTGGTTCGACTGCTGATCATCGATGAAATTCACTTGCTGCACGAAGACAGAGGGGTTGTGATTGAAAACTTGGTGGCCCGAACTCTCAGACAGGCAAGGCAATACGTATTTCGCGAATTGGGCTTGGGTTATATGTGTAACATATCGTCGTACCAGAAGCAAAACATCGAAGATCCACTTTTTTGCATTTTTGAGTTAGCATATACAAAATGTCCGCATGGTGTCAAAGCACATTTTTGCAAAGTAACGAAGCTCCAATTGCATTAAATTGTCTTGAAATTTACCAAAAACTAATTTCTGCATTTGCAAGACATTATAACACAAATAGAAGCAGAATAACGTATCTCCAAATCCGATATTTTGCCACTAGACCCACAACAAAATCAGACGATGTGCGACAGTGTCTAACCATAGAATATGTATCGAATGTCCACACATACGATATTCTACCACTGTGGTTTTGTTGTTGGCGTTCGCTGGGACGCTGGACAATCGATGAACTTACGCAAAATTTTTGTTATTTATAAATAAATCACTCTGTTATTTAAAATGTTTTCTGACATTTTAAACACAATACAGCCAGAAAAAAAGCCCACTATCATGGAAATTTATCACACAATAGCCACATTCCAGTTAACGCTGCTGAAAGCTATTTATGCTGTTACTATGACTCACCGGTATGGTTTTTTTGTGTAAGATAGGGTGTATTTACACATCGATCGCCTTATTTGCACAGCAAAAAAAAATTACACTCTGATTTACACAGCCTTATTTCTCCTATTTTGGTAGGAAACATTACAAAAATCGCGAAGTGGCTATTCCGGCCTGTGACCTCTTTGTGCTAACGAAAATAAGTTTTATTTTTGACCGAAAAACAAAAAAATTCCTGTTTCTGTGGGCTTCTGCCCTTAAACGGATTCTGATTTTCTATTTTAGCATTCTTTCATGTGCACTTGAAAGTGAAAAATCAGCCGTGCTGAGCTTGTCTGTGCGATTTCTTGCATTACTTCGTATTGTATTTGTATTATTATTAAGTTAAAACTACTTTGAAAGTCGAAGGGCAGGTTTTAAACCTGGAATTAAAAAATGTGTAGGATCTGGCTGATAAAACAGATACCTGTATAAATCTACGTATATGTATCCTAAGTGCTTCTAAGGCGTACGTAATTTTATACAGAGCCGATTTTGAAAAAACCCTGCTCACTGCACTAGATCAACAACTGTGATTCAACGATGAAGATAGTAATGTCCTGTTTTTGGTCTTGGGAGTTTGGGGCTACACAAATTACAAGCCTAGTCTATTTGGATCATTTTTTACAAGATTATAGAATCTAACGCGTCTAAAAACGTGCGGATTGCTAAATACAAGGATGAGTAGAAAAACTACTGCATTGAAAACACGTTGACTGGCATTATGAAAGCCTTGAAACCAGATGCTGAGCATGGATATTTACCGTCTATCGAAGCGCGTCAACGTCGAGTGATCAGACCGAGTTAGCTGAAACGTGTCTTCGAAAGTTGAATCGGTGATACAGTTAGACGCTACTCTTGGCAGCATTCAAATGGATCTCTGGAACGCCGCCAGCTTTTTTTGTCTTTGCCCTGGCGCCGTTTACATACATCCTATTTGTGAAAAATAGGCTGACTACGATACGAAATCAAACGAAAGTGGCTGTGACGGTGTTATTGTACGTATGACATAGGGTCAATTCCTCGAATGGATTCAATTCTCAACTCAATTCCTCAGTCTAACGCCATTTTATTTTACTGTAAGTGTAACTTTGGGTTTATACATAATTACCGTGCTTAACAATGATGACTAAACGTCTGCTAGTCACTGCTATTTCCAGGTTGTAGTTGTTGCCTGTTTTTAATTACTGAGATCTAGCGAGTCCCTGGAAGCAGCGATTAACTTATCTAGAACCTATATACACCAACGTCGCAAATTCCTACACGAAAATATAAGACATGACAGCATTGCTGCAGTGCGCAGATTACGCAAACGAAGCAAGTTTTGCTCATTTCGACGACTCAAGATTTTAGTCAGGAACTATTTTATATTTACAAAAATTTAGCAAAAATAATTACGTATTTTTGCTGAGAATAACCCTTAAACTCTTGTACAGACGCAGCATTTTTTGGGACTTACGATACTTTACATCTATGTTGTTTGAAGACTTATAAAACAGGGCCAGAAGAAAAACATCGGATCTCCTTTGACTCGCTGTACCTCGTAAGTAGACAAGAAAGCGAGTTTGAGAAGTAGCCTAGTGTTATCTCTGGTGTGTATCCTATAAGCGGTATGTTGAACATTTTCTCGCAGTAAGCTTCTAGAATCGGAAATTTTGAATTGAAACCTTTAAATGGCCGTAGTGAAAAGTTGCATAAAGTGGATCTTCAATGTTTTGCTTATGGACCGACGATATGAAGAAATTCCGAGAATGTAATTTCCAAAGTAGTCACATGTTGCACAGAATGTCGACGTCACGTTGCTGAATCATACGAAAAGCGGTTTGGAGTTAAAAGTTAGCTAAGCTGTCGTCACATGCACTTTTTTATAACTTTGTTGATAACACATGGCCAAACGCTGAGAAGTTTATGAAGACACATTTACCTGAAGTGTTACTACGAATTTTTTAGCCCATAAAAATTTATAAGTCATATAGAATACCAAAATACCCCTACGTCGCATGCACTTTTATTCCGAGGCAATTTTTTGCTGTAAAGTCTTGCCCTTCCGCTCAATTGCGAAGTATGGGCACAAAGTTTGTGTAGAATTCATATTAACTGATTAAAAAATGAGACTCATTATCTTGACCGAAACACTTTTTTGTTCTAATTGTGTAGTTAATTTTTTATCATTATTTAGGTGGAATCTCACCAGCGTATGATTCGAATTGTGGGCTTGTCGGCCACCCTGCCCAATTACATCGATGTGGCCAAGTTCCTTCGCGTCAATCCCTATCGCGGCCTGTTTTTCTTCGATGGACGCTTTCGACCGGTTCCCTTAGGGCAACAGTAAGCTGGCTAGTAACGAATAATACTTGCATTTTCAGTTGATTCATACGTACAGCCGTATGCCCGCTCAGCTGGCTAAATTATAATAACGCTAGAAGGTGATCTTATATACTATGGGTGCTGTGATTGTTTTGTAATCTTGCCGGCTGGGCAGCCATATGGCTGTAAGTATGAATTAACTATTGGCCTTGAAGCGAAATGTAGTAATTCATAAGCACAGACTACATAAACTAGTTTTTCTTTAAAAAATCTTTTTGAGGTAGATGTTTTTTGTATGCAAATATTGAAGTTTACTGGATGACCAGCTTCGATATTCTCCTTATCTGTGGTATTTTTTTAGATTTATTGGTGTGAAGAACTTGAGTCCAATTCAGCGCGAAATCGACATGGATACAGTTTGCTATGATAAAATAATTCACTTTCTGAAACAAGGACATCAGGTTAAATTATTCGCCTTGGCAATTTGATCCGTGACTAAGTTTATGCCTGCCGTATGAAAATCTAAAGTCTGACAAAAAAAATAGTTGCACACTCGTGAAAACGAAACATGTGATTTCGTTACGAAAAGAATTGATTTTGACTATCAAGAGTACAGCGAGTAGTTGCAGAAGTCATGCCACTAAAATCAGTAAGTGGTGCAACTATTTTTTGTCAGAAGTTATTTAGGTTCTGAAGTTTTGTCGTGTTTGTTGAATCGTAACGTCATCGTGTGTATCGAAAATTCTAAATAGAGCATGGAATTAGTCTCTGTATTTGATACGATAACACGCGCGAACGTAGACTGTCTTTTATTTTGATCCAAAATTACCTTACTGTAACTATGTCCTGTTGCTGACTGTTGCAAGTCGTGCTATCGGAATAGGCTGATTTGTTACGAATTCATCACGAATTCATTTACGAGTCACAGAATTTTCACTTACAATATTGTTACAATGGTAAGATTTGTGAATCTGAGCCACAGGCTGATCACAAAGTTTAACAGCTATTTCTGAATCTCTCCTGTGAGCTTTAGTCGACTGACTGACTTGGTGACTTTTGCCACTGTATGGCAACTGATTTTGTGTGAGTATTTTCAGGTTCTTGTGTTCGTGCACGCTCGCAACGCCACTGGTCGTCTGGCCAACACACTGCGAGAATTGGCCAGCAACAATAAGCAGCTGAATTTGTTCGTGCCCGAAGACAGTGTGCAGAGAGGGCAGGCAAAGCGACTGGTGTGTGACTTTGACAGTAATTGACGTGTATGTGTACATGCTGTTGCATCTGGACCATCCGAATATATAGGTCTATGGGGACTGCTTGGGGGTCAAGCTTCCCTCCCCCTCCCCTCCCCCCTGATTTGAGATTCCGAGAACCTAAAGTTTGCACCTGTTGACTGCAAACACAAAAATGACCAAACCAAACTCTTGTAAATTAAAATTTGCATACCAACCAAAGATCTGGTAGTTTGCGTAAAGCATGTGATTTTTTTAAAGTATCAATCGATGTGTTGCAGCTGTACTCTTGATACGTCTTGAACATGTTTCTTAATATGTACTCTTCCTGGGTTTTTTTTTCGCTGGCAAATTTTCGCAATTTTGCGAAAAGCTTGAAATTTTTTTCGCAAAATCAAATTTTTTTTCGCAGACATACTTTTGTTTCTTAATGCAGTAGATTTTACATCTAAATGGTAATAAAACATTATTCCGTCTTGACAGGATTAAGACTGACGCAATTTTTACTCTTTTTAGCCAAAAAGCAACGATTTTGACATTTTTATTTAAATTTATGGAGCCGTCCTGAGAATTTTGTGTAATTTTTCACTCACCATCGATGCTCAGCCGCAAAGAGAAGAAGACTCGGCCAATGACCAAGTTAGGCCTGAAAATGCAAACATTTTGAAATGTTTCTTAATTATGTCACCACCGACCCCTATTATACTGTCTATTATTGTTGCATGCAGTCAGTGTGATGATACATGGAAGAAAATGTGTCCTATTTACAGTCACTAGAAACATCAAGTCACAAAGTTGCACGAGTCCGGCCTAGGGGATCGAAAAAAGTCGGAGAAATTTTCAATTTTTAGGGCAAATTTGGTCAATTGGGGACGTATCGGAAATGTTTTCCGACTAAACCACAAAAATTAGCGCATGGACCTTACGAGTTCATCTCAACTGCGTCAAAATTTTTTCGCAATTTTGCGAAAAGGTTTGAAAATTTTTCGCAATCTTAAATTTTTTTTCGCAATTGCGAACGTTTTTGCAAAAAAAAACCCAGCCTCTTACTATAAACCCCTAAGAGCATTGTTTCAGATCTCCAAGGCCAAAAGTCGCCAGTTGCAAGACTTATTCGACGCGGGTCTGTCCATCCACCACGCCGGCCTGCCGCGGACCGATCGCAATCTGGTGGAGAAGTTGTTCGGCGATGGCCAAATCCGCGTGCTGTGCTGCACGGCCACACTGGCCTGGGGCGTCAACCTGCCCGCACACGCTGTCATTATACGGGTGAGGCTTGATTCATACTTACAGCCGGATGTCCGTTCAGCCTCAGAAAGACGTCACTAGCAGCCTAGTGCAGGGGATTAGCAGCGCATGTGACGTCATTAATTTGGTCATTTTGTCGGCTGAACGGACATACGGCTGTAAGTATGAATCAACCCTAAGGCTGACGGAAGTATGGCTCATGCTTGTCTGTATCCGTCAAGTCCGGTTTATACTCGTCCTGGTCCTTTGAATTTGATTTGCGTAGGGGCAAAACGATGCGGACGAGAAAAAAGGACGAGTATGAACCGGGTTTGTCAACCTCTATGGCTAATCAGTATACAATCAACAGTTCTAGCAGCATTGAACCAATGAGATTGGTTGAACTCGTACGGCCCATGCCTTATTTTATGGACTAAACAGATGAGATTAAGTTTTGTTTTGTCAGTAATAAGTGACATCGGTTATAAAACAAAAAGTTTATTGGTCAACACTGAGCTTACGAATTATCACTTTAAGCAAGCATTGACTTCTTAAGTGTGACCAAAAAATGCTGAACCCTGAGGCGAAACAAGTGGCATGATTTTTGTGACTACTAGCTGTACTCTAGATGCTTTCAATTAGTTCTCTTCGTAATGAAATAGCGTGTTTCTTCTTATCTCAGACTCCAGCGTTTTCTGGTGAGGCTTTAGTAGGTTACTGGCTTCCAATTCCTTCCTATATATTTCCAGGGCACGGAGATCTATGACTCCAAGAAGGGCATGTTTGTGGATCTGGGCATTTTGGACGTGCAGCAGATCTTCGGGCGGGCAGGGCGGCCCCAGTTCGACTCCGAGGGCGAGGGCATCATCATCACCACCCACGACCGCCTGGCGCACTATTTGTCACTGCTGACACGACAGCTGCCCATCGAGAGTCAACTGATGTCGGGCTTGGTGGATAGCTTGAATGCTGAGGTGAGGGGGGGCGCTGGGGTATTGGTGATGTAGGATACAGTGTATTAGGGGGGTATGGGGGGAGGTCCGGGATCTCCCATCTCCGATTTTCGAGGTTGGTGCGTCGGAAAGCAAAATTAAACACAAAGGGCAAGGGTAAGCAAATTCTGGCTGATTTCTTTATTGATGCGATTTTTACTTTGGACAAAAATTTGTCAAAAATAATTGCTAGATTTTTGCCAAAACATTTTTCGTCTGACTTGAGGAAAAGGTGGTAAAAATTACGCAAAGGGGGCAAACTACAAAAGCAGTCCAAATGTTGGGACAAGACACCCCTCAGATTAGACCCTCGGGTTAAAATATGATGCAGGGCGCAGGCTGGGTATAATGCTTTCTAGGTGTTTGTGTATTTGTCTTTGCTCAGGGGTTTTGATCAGTTTCACCTGTTTGAGAGTCATAGAAGAAATTTGATTTAGTAGATTCGATCTAAGTTTATTTGATTAATAACACAGCACGTGTTGAAAGTAGCACGTTGAAGTTTGGCCCTTTGTGTAATGTTTGCGTGCTTGGCCTATCTTTAAAAGTGATCCAGGCCATTGCTATTGAGTCTGCATTTCCGGATTTTTTGGCGATTAAATTGAATTGATGATTTCAGGTTTGCCTGGGCACGGTAGCGACTGTGGAAGAAGCCGTGGTCTGGCTTAGCTACACTTTTCTATACGTCCGAATGAGACAGAATCCACAACACTACGGCGTGCCGATCCAACAAGTTTTGGTCAGTAGAATGAGTGTGTTATATTGTCCACTTGGCAAAGAAATATTTAGTGCATCAGTGGGCAATGGGGGAAATATTGGGCGGGGGGGAGTCAAGGCGATGAGAAAACAGGTTTGGTTGTTGGGGCCAGTCCAGTAGTTAAAGCGTGGTTCATACCTGGCCGTTTCTGCGTAAGGGCAAAATAGGAATTTAACGTAGACATAGAAACAGCTGTTTGTATGTATGTAAACACGCTGAACATTAGCATATGTGGTAAAGCTTGTTTAATAGTTTGACTAACAATTAGCGCGTTATGAACTCAGACAAGTCCGCTTAATATGAAAGTTTAGGTCTTAAAAATGTCATTTTTAAGCAGAAGCATTTTTAAAATCCTTTTAGTCGGACTAAAATACACTCCGGACTAAAATACACTTCAGTAAAAAACGGATCCCCAGTCGTGCGTACTGAATCGACTAAGTCCACTCAGTTTTTTTGATGTATTTTTTAGGACGATCCAACCCTGAGCACATTTCGCAATCAGCTGATTATCGGGGCTGCTCGTAAACTGGACGAATATCAAATGGCCCGCTTTGACGACCGAAATGGCTATCTCTATCCCACCACCATGGGCCGGATTGCCAGTCATTATTACATCAAGTCCGACAGTATTGAGGTTGGCTTGGGACGTTGGGGGATTTTATAATATACTCACGAACGACTCATACTGACCACCGTTGTCCTGTCATATTCAGCGAAATTATGTCATTACTATGCCATCGGGGATTCGGGGATGTCTTAGTGTCGTGATTATTTCATTGAAAACTTCCAAATGCATATTGATAGAGCCGTTATATACTTAGGGCCTTTTCACAAATTATATTAACTGGATTAGATTAACTAGATTAACTTCATAACTCAACATAGGATTAACGTAAATGTATAAAATTTTGCAAACAGATGAAGATGAAATAGTTTAGTTATTATGCAAAGTTTCATAAACTTTCATCAAACTAATCCTTAGTTACTGAAGTTAATCTAGTTAATCTAATCCAGTTAATATAATTTGTGAAAAGGCCCTAAGATCCGTACCCGTATGACGTACGGAATATTCACGCCACCTGTGAAGTATACAGCAGGAATAGATCCTCCGGTATTTGGTATTTGGTTTCGTTCGAATGGTTCGGGTACGAGTTGGCTCTAAGGGAAGTACCACCGCTACATTTTATGTGGGTGATTTTTTTATATAGGTGAAACTACGCATGAATTAATAAGTTCATTTTATCGACAGGAAAATTTTTTTTTCTGTTGCAGATTTTCAACCATGAATTTCGTCAGCATGAAAATGACGGTGAACTTTTGGGCTTGGTGGCTAAGTCAACTGAGTTCAATCAAGTTAAAGTATGCGATAATTAGTATGGAACAATTATAACTAAATTGAGCTATTTATTTTTTATTGGATAGATTTATAGTGATTCAGATACTTTTTCAGATCGTCAACCGATTTTACAGCCGAGAATATATAGACTTAGTTAATCAAATTGCCGTGCTTTATGGAACCGGACTTTACGGACTTTCTCTTCCGGACATGGAGTATGGACATGTATGGGTCAGGCTATAATGGACCTGTGAAGCCCGGTTCATACTTTGTCCTTAACAGCATAGGGACAGGGACAAGGACAATTTTCAGTCAGCTATTGTGAAACTGTGGCAGAATCGTTTCGTCTTAGTATTTGCATACGAATTAGACCTCACCAAAACTTTTTTGTGTGAAAAATTGACAAATTTGGCCTGATAGTTTTTGTTGGAAGTGCTTAAGGCCAAACGAGAGGGATAAGGATAAGGACGAGTATAATTAGACTCGATTCATACTTACAGCCGTATGTCCTTTCAGTCGACAAAATATCACCCCACAAACCAAGGTTTTTTTGCTCAAATTTGTGCTCATTTGAACATTTGAAAATAAAATTGAGCATTGAAAAATAAAAATGAGCATCGAAAATAAGCATTTTTGCTATTGCCCAAAGACATCACCAGGAGCAACACTTTGAGGCATTCCAAAAAAATTCCGAGTCTTATTTTACATAAGGGTCCCCACCTTTGTTTTTTTCTGTCGGCTGTAAATTTTTTCGGTAAGTTGCAGATTGACCTAATTAAACTAAACCGTCAAAATCACGCTATCACAGGTTTTGGGGATAAACACCCACAGGCCTAGACCCTATTTCTAAGAGAGTAGGGAACCGTCCTTACTCCTTCCAATCAAAAAAGTATATACCGGTCCGGTCACCATACATGTATGATGGGGGGGATCCACCTCCTGCCCAAAATCGAGGGGCCGGGAGAGGGTCCCGAAAATTAAAGTAAAAATGGCACTTTTTTTGGGTAAATTTTACAAAATTTTGCAAAATTTAGGCTGTTTTTGGTCGATCAGGGGGGAGGGTCCCCAAAATTTGGCCGGAGAGCCCGCCCGCCCAAAAAAAAATTTCGACCGCGTTACATGTACATATGCCGGTCACCCCCCAAAAATTGTCCAAGTTGTTCATTCCATTTAAAAAGTATATCGTAGTTTCCCTTTCTTATCGATCGACGACTCCCCGTCCCCACCCCATCACCCAGAATTTGTGAGCATAAAACGACTACATACGTGTTGTTTTGGCAATGTAACAATGCTAAAAAAACGTTGAAAAATTTTGAGCATTCGAACTTAAAAATGAGCACTGAAATTGAAAAATGAGCACAAATTGAAAAAAAATCCCTGCCACAAACTGATCTTATTCACTATTAGTGGCGTGATTATTTCGTACCTTTGCCGGCTATACGGACATACGGCTGTAAGTATGAATCGGCCTTAAACTTGGCGTTTTTGCTGTTTTAGGTGCGAGATGACGAGATGGAGGAATTGGACGCTCTGTACGGCTCCTACTGCCATTTGCCCGTTCCCGGCGGCACGGAGAATCAGCACGGAAAAGTGAACATCCTCATGCAGGCTTATGTCTCGCAGATGATGCCCACTAGCTTCTCTCTAATCTCTGATACGGCCTACGTTATGCAGGTAATATTATGGTCTGGTGAGCTTTTAATAGAAATTGCCGGATGAGTGCAATAAAAGGTTGTGCAACTATTGGAGAAGAGAGGCGACATTTAGCTTGCTTTTAGTCGTTTGGTGTTGGTGTTTTAATGCTTTCTATGGAGTAGTGTCGCTATACTGTTGGATCACTTTTGTGTGCATCTGTCTGTGCAATAGTGATATGCAACTTTTTCTTGGATGGGATCATTGGGATCACACAGCACAACTACAGAATTATTATATGTCCGGTGGCTATGAATTGGGACTATATCGCACTATTGGTAGATTCCTTGTAAAAACAGACCTTACTGTACTTTGTAGCAATGTAAACTACGTGGGTCTAGTTCTTGTAAAGGGCCAGTGCAATAGTCTCGTCAAACTTCGGCAGTTTTGTACTTATTTTGTTCTCAGCCTGAAGTCTAACGCTAATTGACCTTAAAGTGTTTGAACGATAATATTTCGTTAATGCGCTTCCATATTTATAACTACCCAACGTTGTTCTACGATATGGCATTGCTGTTTTTATTGCAGAATGCAGCGCGAATCATGCGTGCCCTGTTTGAGATCTGCCTTAGTCGTGGCTGGGCTCTGATGTCTTCACGGCTGCTGATTCTCTGCAAATCAGTCGAAAGACAGGTTGGGTGTTTTGCTCTTCGTGATAATGCAGCTATTTAGGCCCCGTTCGTTGGTAACAGCCGTATGTCCGTTCAGCCCGTAAAAAATCACGTGATTTGGCATTGTAGTTTATGTATTTATAATATGGCTGCGTGCTTGAGTCGTAGTTTTTCGGCTAATCGATATGCAGCTATAATGATTGGCTCACGTGATTGAGTCGTAGTTTTTCGGCTAATCGATATGCAGCTATAATGATTGGCTCATCTTCTTTACATTGCCCTGATGCGGCAGGTATGCTACTTCAAGAATGACTACATCCGTGTGGGGGCAGCTCCTCCAGGCAAAATGCCCTTCAGGGTTCTTCTTATCTCCTCTCATAATTGTGGCACCCATTTACGGACCTCTTATGGACTACTGGGTTGACAGGAGCAATAGCCCTAGGACTACTGGGTTGACAGGAGCAATAGCCCTAATCTTTTGCTCATGGAGATTCGGTGTGGTGTAATCGAGTAGGCAGGAATAATCTTCTGTTGTTTCAGCATTGGTGGGATGATCACCCGTTGGTGCAGTTCTACCCGGCCAAGCTGAAATGGCACGAAGTCGACAAGCTGGATCCCGTCCGACACAACGTTGACGTGCTGCGAGAAATGGATCCCAGAGAAATCAGTTGGTCTAAAGTCGTAGGGTCGATTCATACTTACCGCCGTATGTCTGGTCAGGGATCAGCTTGCAATGAAAGTAGCCCGCTACTCTGTGATACATATTCTATAGCTATTCTCAAACTGATCCTGATCGGAAATTTGGCAGTATGTATGAATAAATAATTGTGAGTTGACACTGGAACATGCCAGCAATGTTATTTATTGTAAGTGGAAAATCAGGTGATATGCAGTGATATTAAGCAACAAATTTATTGTGTAAAGCCTGATTTTTCATTTACAATGTTGTTGCAATAAATTGTAAGACCTACAATTTGATGCAACTAAAGTCAGACTAAATTGCCTTGTGACAAAATAGGTAGTGTGATTATTGTACTACTCGCTGTCCTCTTTATGCTTGCAATTATTTGTTCTTTTCGTAATGAAATCGCGTGATTCCTGTTGTCTCAGGAGTCCAGCATTTTTTGGGCAGACTTTAGCACGATAAAATGAAAATGTTGACGAGTCGTTGACCACAAAATATGCTTCTGTTGGCATTATATACAAGAAAATCATTCTACTAATAATCTATAATTTTGAATAGCTAGTGACTTGACTTTCTCCCAACACCGCGACTGTTGCATCAAGTAGGAATGAATCCACTCCCTATAATTGACTAATGACTAATGAATAGGGGCGGCGGTAGGCAGACTACCAGAGCTTAAGCCTTAGGTGGCCCATTACCCATGCCGCGGCGTTTACAAGCTATTGTGGTACATAATGCTTGATTATGTTACAAGTGCAGCACATTGTTATAGTCGCTTAGTACTGGTTATGTATTTAACCAGTTTACCTATTTGGTTCTCTCTGAAGATCTGTGTAAGATTAGTGTACACAGAGCTAAATATGTTCATGCGTAGAGAGTCGTACGCAGGGCATTCACAGACAAAATGCCACATAATAAATAACAAACTCCCTATAATTGGCTTTCCATGTTGTCCTTTTTTGCAGAGAATATGCTACGAATTGACGGGCATTTGTTGAAACGGGCTATCAGTTGGTTGCCGAGACTGGACATCGAATTCAAAATGCATCCCATCACCAGGAGTGTGCTTCGTGTAAGGCCATAGTGTTATTATTGTGGCATGCAGTGGTAATGTTGATTGATATGATATATTGATACCTGTATGTAATTGGTGCTAAACTCGCTAGCTAGCTGGTTGAGTGTAGACGAATAATTTGTTTGTTAGTACTTAAGAAGGGTCAATTCATACTACATATGTTCGTCACAAGCACAGAACTCGCCTTACACCAGTGATAATAATAAATACAATTCTCTTAAATAGTGTGATTGTTTCGTAACTTCTTCTTCTTCTTCTTCTATTATGACTGTTGGATTCTTGTGGAATCAATGCAGGCGGCTGCCACGGCGGCCGCTAGTTCGAGAGAACTGCTGTCGTTTCATACTGTTTCGTAACTGTAGCGTGTTAGCCAAGAAGGACGCGGGACAAGTATAATAAACAAGAGGAAGGAGCAGGCAGGCAGACAAGGCACCAAGGCAAACAAAAGAAACATACTGATTATCCATTCACAGTACGCGTTTATATAGCCCAAAAGAATATGCAAATTAGATGTAGTGTAATAATATGCAAATGATCTTAGCGCGCATAAAAGTTGTACTGCATGACTCATCAGGAAGTGCAGTTTAGTATGCAAATTAGGACCCAAATTTATGCAGTATACGTACGTAGGTACGTATACACTTTTCAGTAACTGCCGGCTGAATTGGCATACGGTGGTATTACTATTGCTAAATGTGGGTTACTTGTGAATTTGTGATTATCACAAAATTGCAAATAATAAAAACTTTTCAGATTACGCTGTCGGTTGTGCCGGATTTCTACTGGGAGGATCGCATTCACGGAAAGTCGGCGGAGGCATTTTGGATTTGGGTGGCGGATCCGGACTCGGATCGAATGTATCACTCAGAGCATTTCATTCTAACCAAAAAACAGGTAATTAAGCTGAATTTGAAACTGGACAAACGTCTGTTTGTCTAGACTTCTATTACATCTCAAGTTCGGTTCATACTTGTCCTTAAGAACATAGGGACAGTGACAAAGGACAACTTTCGGTCAGTTAGCGTGAAGTATTGACTGACATCGTTTGGTCTAAGTTTTGGCATACGAACTGGACTTGGCCCAGACTTTCTTCACGCGAAAATATGTATCGTTTAGCGTGGTAATTTTTATGGAATTGGTTAAGGTCATATTGTCAAATTGATGGGGACAAGGAGGAGCACAAAACGTATGAACCGGGCTTTACACTACTTTTTAACAGAATGCTTGTTTGAACCATTAAAACGATGCTGTAGGAGATGTAACTAAGGTGAAAGGAAGGTTAATTGTGACACTTTTGTCAAAACTGTCATACAACCAGGTACAGCATATTTTAAACGAGTGTTGTCGGATCCGCTCTACCAAAATCATTATAGCGTTCATATTGTCGTTTTAACTAAACCTATTTCTGTCTTGAAGTGGCACCTCTGACGCTCCAGGGCTTTGTAACGGAGATGAGCACCTCATTCGAGGGCGGATACGCCAAAGGATAATAATTAGTGATCAAACGGGATTGAATTTCGGGATTCGGGATCCGGATTCGGGGTCCGGTTTCATTACCAATAAGTATCTATTCCTGAGTTACCTTTACTTTTTTTATTTCTTTATATTTGAAGGTAGTGAAATGCGAAGCGCAAGACTTGGTGTTCACGATTCCGATCTCCGAGCCGTTGCCGTCGCAGTATTTGATCCACTGGGACTCGGACCGATGGCTGGGCTGTGAGGGCGTCATCCCCATGTCCTTCCAGCACCTCATGCTGCCCGAGCTACACGCGCCGCATACTGGTAATGAGGATCACTAGGTGGCGATGACTGTTGTTTTGATACCGCAAAATAATTTGAAACCGGTCTCAAAAGTATTAATACCCAAAACCCAAGTATCATATTTATATCAAAAGTATCCGATTGGTATCAAAACAAGAGTAGTGGTGATTTCTACAAGACTGACTCGTAATGATTGTTGATATCTGCAGCCCGTTGTAAGGTCCACTGTGGGAGAGTCTTGGGGAGGTCTCAGGGATTTTTAAACAATTATGCGATTTGGCGGAATAAAGTCTATTTAGGGCCTTGGCGGACGTTTCTGTGAAAGGAACCGGATTAGGTTGTGGGGTTAGGGACGATGCCACCATGCCCATCTCTGTTCTTATCTAAATTATTATTTAGCCGACTAGATTTCAAATTTTTGTTCTTAACACTAAACCAATCAAACGCACTGCAGCTTCGAGATTATTCGGTAGTCGTCAAACAGGCCAAATTTCACATTTTCCAACTTCTCAGACATGTGCCGTGCTGTTTATTAAATTTAAGTTACATAATCTGCTAAATCTAACTTTATAGAACCCCCGCAAGCATTGAGCTATTACGAGTCAAATCCATCTGGTTATGTTCTGCGCTCGTGTTGTACAACAGTAACCAGAATTTGGACAGGTTTCGTTTGATAATGTTTCAGAACTGCTGGACCTGCAACCCTTGCCAGTCTCAGCTCTAAAGGACGAGCGCTTCGAGTCCCTCTTCAATTTCACCCATTTCAATGCTGTGCAGACGCAGATGTTTTTTTCCCTCTATCACACGGATGAAAATTGCTTGCTGGGCGCTCCAACAGGCTCTGGAAAAACCATCGCCGCTGAAATTGCCATGTTCAGAGTGTTTAAGCTTATGCCCGATTTAAAAGTGTGTTTTATATAACGACTGAGGTGCTATATTATACGAGAGAAAGGATGAAAGAAAGAACCCCCCTCCCTGAAAATTGAGAACATAGGTATAGGGAAGGTCTGTAAGATTTGTATGTCTTCAACGTTGTGTAAAAGGCGTTCGAACCATAACATATCAACTGCCTTTTCTTAATGACCTAATTCGATTGCTATATTTTTCAGTGTGTCTATATTGCTCCCCTGAAAGCGTTGGTTCGTGAACGCATTAACGACTGGAGAGTTGGATTTGAAGAGAGGCTTGGAAAGAGGTGGGCATAGGCTGGAATTCACAACCTAACACTAACTTTTTCCTTAAAAGCTAGTGAAACACTCAAATTTGGGCTCAAAACACTTAAAATGTTAGTGTTTCAAGCCCAAAATTAAGTGTTTCACTAACTTTTTAAGGGAAAAAGTTAGTGTTAGTGTTAGGTTGTGAATTCCAGCCATAGTTAGCTTTTTTAGAGTTATACTATGGGGACGTAGAGAAAATCCGCTAGTACCGTAAACGTGCGTCTAGTTGTTAGTAAATTAACAATTGCTAATCTCGTAACGTAACCTAAACGGTTTTGTACTAATTTGGTTCCAGTAAAGCGTGGTTCATACTTGTTTTTAACAAGAACAGAGGGACAGGGACAAGGCAATTTTGGTCAGCCGCTGTAAAAAATTGACAAATTCGTTGGTGACCTCAACTATAAAACAACTGTCAATAGACAAACAATTGGAATATTTGGCTATGCAGTTTTTCTGAAATCGCTTAGGAACCAAACGAAGAATCAAGGACAAGTATGAACCGGACTCAAGCCGAAAACCAAGCCCAATACTAAGCCAGTCATTTCAACTTTATAATACGTCTGCTAAAACTAGCAGCCGTACTAACTGTATCGCGTGGCGTGATTTTGGCGTAGAAGTCTGGCTCATGTGTCCTGTCCACAGCAGATTGTTCATAAGCTAGTTCAGTCAGACCGGTGCAGATATTGACATATTTTTTGCTTTTGCAGAATTGTTTGCGTTGCTCAGTCTAGCTCGCACGGCCAAAAACAGCCTCGGGGTACCATTCAAGTTTTTACAGCATTGTATTCAGTGTTTTTTGGACAAAGTCCGGTACTGGCGTACACATAAAATTCCTCCGCGCAACTAAGGACACTTCCTGAACTAGTGAACTAGGCGTTTGTACAAGCATACATTTGGGCAGTTGATTTATATTTGTAGTCTTTTGGCCATTGAGTGGGCGCGAAAAGTTGACAATAAAGCCCGATTCATACTTGTCCTTAAGAACTTGGGGACTAAGACAAAGACGAATTAGGGTCAGCTGCTGTGTAAAATTATTTAGAAATGGGTTTGAGCTAATTATTTGTATACTGTCTAGAAGTGACCTCAACTATCGTCATGCCAAAAATTGGCATATTTGCCTGTGCAGTTTTTTTGAAATCACTGAGGGACAAAAGCGATTGGGACAAGGACAAGAATGAACCGGGCTTTAATCAAACCCTTAATGTCGCTTTGGGGCGGGATTTTTTTGTCAAATCACTGCCGGCTGAACGGACATACGACTGTAAGTATGAATGGCTTGGCTTTTGTTTAAGGGTGGTGGAGTTGACGGGCGACGTGACGCCAGACGTGCAGGCCATTGCCAGCGCCAACGTCATCGTCACCACGCCAGAGAAGTGGGACGGGATATCGCGATCCTGGCAGACGCGAAACTACGTCAAGAATGTGGCCCTGATTGTCATTGATGAAGAATACGCTTGCTAGGTGCGCCGGGCAATATAATGAATAATGATATATTAATATTGTGTTGGCTGGAACTGGAATTTGTGGTTTATTGTAGATTGTGTAAAATCGGCTGTACTTATGCTATAGTTTTACGCTATAGCAGGCAAAAAAATAATTATAAAATGTTTTTTGTATACAAAGGATATAGAAATGTATTTGTATGGTCCTTTATGACACTCTGCTTCCTGTGGGCTATTGTCCATTAAATACGGAAACTGTAGAGCAATAGTTCACTGTCTAGCTACTTAAAAATCTATTAATATTTTAGTGCGTGTTTAATCCAGGCTTGAATTAGCAGAGATAATAATATGCAATGCTCCCTCGTCTCTTCAATCGATTTATGGCATTATTTTTTTGTGTTAAGGCCCGGAGGTCGTGGTCTTCTTTTGGAAGTGATCGTTTCCCGAACCAATTTCATCACGGCCCACACAGAGCGCCAAGTGCGAGTGATTGGCCTGTCCACTGCCTTGGCCAATGCTCGAGATCTGGCCAACTGGCTGGGCATTGGGGGAGGTTAGGTACTCAAATATTTGTCGGGCGTTTTTGGTGTTTTAGGC